>SNQJ01S0035664.1:33570-79976 GCA_010110895.2 Picea sitchensis
GTCTGCACTGGCGGTGTTTATATTTTATTAATTGATCTGCATACATACAAGTACATCAACATGCTCCTGGCCTTCAACACTTAAGATCCCTGGCCTAACAAAACACATAAGCCTACAGCTTATACAAGACTTGGCTCACCAGCCTATAGAACATTTTTACAATACATTGCATATATCATGATCTATAACGGGGCTCGGCCTTGGGAACACTACAGCTTGCATCGAGCATATCATCAACAAATAACATCAATACTGTGAATGTACTATAAACTGTAGAGTCATTCCTACTGTTTAAAAAATTCTGACTCACTATGAAGGATTCAAACCTGTTGTATATTTGTCTGGGTACCAATAGGCCATACAATGAATTATCTAGCATACAAACAAATTTATCGTTCTGATCTTGAATCAACTCTTTTGGTTATTCCATACATACTATATCTATGTCAATGATGACCTTGTGAGAAGTATGATCCCACACACAACATCCCTTTATACCACCATCATAACTTGCAAAAATATAACACAAGGAGGAATTCAAAAACAAAGATTTTAAGTCTAGAAATGATTTACTGCTTACAAGTACCTGCAATTCTTTCTTTCTCTTATGACCTTTATCCTTCTGCCATAAACAAGAAGAGACATCTATCACTTCAGATGCCACTTTAGTACTCCCTTCCAGCTTATAAAGATTATCAACATTTGTTGCCTTTATCACTACTAAACTACCTTTTGACAATGTCAGTGCTCCACCTTGACCTGTATACTTATATCCAAAAGAATCCAACACTCCCAATGAAATCAAATTTGATTTAAGATCAGGTACATATCTAACATTCATTAATTCCCTAACAATACCATCGAACATCCTAATTCTAATACTGCCAACTCCAACAGTTTTACAGGGAATACCATTTCCCATAAACACTACACCCTCATCAACAGATTGGTAAGAAAAGAACCAATTTCTATGTGAGCACATGTGGTGGGAGGGACTTGAATCTAAATTCCATTCTTCTTGATATTGTAAATTACTAGAAACAGATAAAACTTGATCAATCATAATTGAATTTATTACAGCCAAATTTGCTTCCTTCGTAGAGTTTTCCTCAAATTCCTTTCTTTTCCAGCAATCTTTCTTGAGATGTCATGTTTTTCCATAGTACCAACATTTCTCTTTACCCATTTCGCAATCTCCCATACAACTAAGGACTACCATAGCTACCATATAACTGCATAGCTACCATATTGGCATGTTAGCTTCACTTCCTTTGTCCATTAACTACTCCCATACAATACAGCTATTGACTACCCCCACTAATATGCATCCATTTTATAGATTTAATCTAGATTCCTTTCAATTAAAAGGGGTTGTTTAGACTGATCAAAGGAGTTGTTTAGACTAATCAATCTAGTTTCTGTTGAAGAGTAATTATGAAATGAAATCCACTTTACAGATTTAATCTAAATTCCTTTCAATTGAAAATAGTTGTTTAGTATTATCTTACCCTTCTTTGTCTCTATCATTAAGAAACTAGTGAATAATCACATAACTAAATATAGAGTCATGAGAGTTTATAT
This sequence comes from Picea sitchensis, assembly GCA_010110895.2. Taxonomy (NCBI): domain Eukaryota; kingdom Viridiplantae; phylum Streptophyta; class Pinopsida; order Pinales; family Pinaceae; genus Picea; species Picea sitchensis. Next base: position 35,152 of record SNQJ01S0035664.1, read on the forward strand.
CTTTCAAAGTTATCACCCAATAGTTTTATTATACATTTGATTTGTGAATGTTTTCTACATTAAGTGGGAAGGGGTTCATCCCCATACAAGTTCATATTGGCGCTTTATAAATAATTGGATGAGACAATTTTTGTAAATTAGTGTTGTGACTTTTATAAGGAAGAGTTGTCCTTTTCCTTGAAAGTATTGACAGATCATAATTCCCACCTTTCACAAATAAAATCAATGACAAGTATATAAACATTATATATGGATCTATAATGTTCATAGTTTTTATCATGATGTAATGTATACATTCTATGATCCATGTGTGGTGTATTTAAATGTATTTATAACAATAATAAATCATCATCTCCAAATTTCAAGTTGTTTTTTCCATCAATGTCCTTAGAATGAGTATAAATCGTTATCTCCAAAGTATAGAACAAGTCAAAATTTCCTATCTTTTCATCAGTTCAAATTTCCTATCTTTATGACAAAGAAAAGAGTTTGTTAGAATTTTTTTTAAAACATTTGGCCAAAAATTTCTTTTTGTAATGTTTCAAACACAAACTAACCTTATCATGTGATGAACATAACGCCACATTGCAATTTGACAAAACAAAGTAGATTTTGCAATGTGGTGATGATAGTATTGTTGCAATGTGATGAACCTAATAACTTTCCAATATGGTGAACATAGAAACATTACAATTTGAAAAACATAGTAGCGTCTCTATGTGGCGATCATAAATAGACATCACAATGTGATGAAAATTACGCCTTCATCATAATGTGCCAAACATTTCCTCACATTGTAATGTGACATGAATATCCTAACATCACAATGTGATAAGGACTTCCAAATGTTGCAATATGACAAGCATAACCCATTGTTGAAATGTGACATCATTTCCATTTTTCTTTTAAAACTTAGGAAAACTTCCTTTTATTAATGTTTCAAACACAAACTAACCTTGTCATGTGACGAACATAACCCCACATTGCAATCCGACGAACAAAACTGGATGTTGCAACATGACAACAATAATAATGTTGTAATTTGACAAACATAGTAACATCACTATGTGATGATTATAAATAGATGTCACAATGTGGTGAACATAGCACTGTCATTGAAATGTGACGAACATATCCTCACATTGCAATGCGGCACACATATCCTAACGTCACACTGTGACAAACATTTCCAAATTTTGCAACACGATGAACATAACCCATTGTCGCAATGTGATGTACATAACCCAATGTCATAATGTCACAAACATATGCCAAAATTACAATGAGACAAACATTTACCGACATCCCAATGTGATGAACGTAACTCACTGTCATAATGTTGAAATGTGACGAACATAGTAACGTCGCAATTTGACAAACAAAGTAACATTGAAATTTCACAAGCATAGTAATGTCATTGTGTGACGATCATAAATATACATTGCAATGTGGCGAACATAGCCCTATCATCGTAATGTGATGAACATGTTCTTACGTTGTAATGTGATGCACATATCCTTATGTCACACTATGTTAAACATTTCCAAATGTCGCAATATGGCGAAGATAACTCATTCTCGCAATGTGTTGAATTTTACCCATTGTCATAATGTCACAAACATACGCCAACATTGCAATGAGATGAACATTTCCTGATCTCCTAATGTGACGAACATAACCCACTGTCAGAATGTGAAAAACCTTTTGCAATGCCATTATGTGACAAATACCATATGTCACAATCTGATGACCATGACCTTACGATGTTATGTGATGAACGAAACATGATGTCATAATGTGATCCAGATCATTTTCAGCACAGAATGAGAGCAGAGATATAATAAATAAATGTACAGAGATATGTCATATATCCAATAATATAATAGAAATGTATCATAGATGAAACCATAAACACACAGATACAGTAATACACAATTTTCTATTAATGAGAAAAAATGTACAAAGTCTGTAAAAATACAGAGAGAAAGACTCGCTAGAATGGTGGAAGCTTATCTCTGAGAAGAGATGTGACAGCTACTCACATTCGCAAGAAGATGATTTTACAATGAGGCTCCAAAGGCATTTTTATCATAAAAAAATCCAAAACCCTGACCTCGGAAGATGAAAAGGAAACAATTTTCTGGACCTTGTTTTGGGTAGTTTGGTGTATCAACTTTCTGGGGGCATAAATTTGGCAAACGATATTTGTTTGGGGTGCACGATAGCTCGTTGGAAAGGTATCATCGAAGAGATTAATTTTGAGGGCTCAATCATAGCATTTTATTATCATTGAAAAGATCGATCCTGAAAAACCTTCATTTAGGCCCTCAAAATGGCCCTCGAAGTTAAAAACTGCTAAAAATAGTAAATTACCGAAATTGCGAGAAACGTGTTTTGAGCCAGTTGGAAAAGGTGGGTAGACATCGATATCCACCTATATAAATCCTCCCTCCTTAGGAATAAGTGGTCTCCATTTCATTTATTTCCCGGGGGAGAGGGAAAAAAATTTGGTGAATCTGCATCTTGATGAGCTGCTTTCCTTGTTGGAGAAGTTGTGTTGATTATCCTTTTAAAGGTTGTCACAAACCTATGGATGGAAGGGTTGGAACGTTTTTAACCATTCTGGCTACATGATATGTCTATGTGCAGAAGGAATCTTTCACTTTGCTGCAATATTTTCGACCTTCTTTTGTTCGATAAAAGGTTCTTGGGTCAAGGCTATAGTGGTTGCAGTATCCTTTTGTTCACCTTTTGCATAGATTGTGAAGAAGATAAATTTTGTAGTATGAGATACTACCTTGCGTCACTGTTTAGGTGTGATAGTAGTTAGAACCACCTCTGGTATCCTATAGAGATGACCCCCTATATTAACAATGACTCTATAGGGTCGAGACTCATAGACATCATGGAGCTTCCACATATATGACTGGACCCAGAGAACATCACAAACATCCAGCGGGGAAATATCACATAATACCTCATCCTTGAAGGGTTGGATGCCATCTGAAAATCAACATTGATGGATGACAAAAAGATCTCGTCCCTGACAAAGCCACCTGATGTTGTGTGGTTGTGGGTGTGGTGTTGTCGACAATCCCAACTATTTGACGACCTATGTTGAGATGAGGTTCTTTTGGCTTCCACTATCAACAATAAAATGAAACGGGGTCCCCTTCACCCACATTTCTGAATGAAAAAGGCACTCCCCCTCTTCAGGATTTGTTTATTCTCTTGGTTGAATTGTTGCGGTCGTGACAATAGTAGTGGGGTATGTATCGATGATCTTTCTTCTCATAGTATTTTCTTAATCAGATTATGAATCAATGTTAAACTCCTTATCTTTAATTTCGGCCACCAATGACTTTTTTGAGTGACATTCATCGTTGTTGTGCCAAGGGATTTTGTGGAAATTGCACCATTTTCTGGTATCTTTCTTCATCTTTCCATTTCCCTTCTTTTCATGTGGTTTGGATTGGTTTTCGGGAGGTTTTTTGTTAGGGTCGTCTTTATCATACTTTGATTGTTGCGGAGTTGCAGACTTGAACTCCCATTTGTTATAGTGCTTAAATTTCTTCTTGATTTTAACAACATATCGATAAGCAGTATTGAGCGATGAGATGTCCAGAAAATCCATTTCATTTTGGATGTATCTGTGTAGATACCTATGGTATTTCAAAACCAAATGTCGTTCAAAGTCTTTGATACCCAACTTGGTGTGTAAGGTATGAAAGGTATTGGTGATATCTGGAACTTCTTGGCCCCTCTCTTGTCGCAGTGAGGTCCATCTCATATAGTGGTCCTCATAGTTGCCAACAAGGTAATATTGTTCCTTTACTGCATCCACAAAACAATCCCAAGAGGGATCGACCACATATATTCCAGACTCTTTTGTGGATCTTTTCTCCTAGTAAGTTTCCCACTAATGTTTTAAATGGGGGAGAGTTTTAAGGAGTGCGAAGATGATCTTTTCCCTATCGGAAAAATGGTGAACAAAGAAATAACCTTCTAACAGATTTAGCCATTTGTCTAAGGAATCCACATCTATCCGACCTTCAAATACAAGAATATAAAAATTAAATTGTACCTTGAAGGGAGAGGTGCTTCCAAAGTGGTTTTTTGATGAATATGAGGATCTTGCTATCAGCAGGCATTGAAGGATGTGGGAAAAATTCTCCATCATTTTGTCCCTTTGTCATGTGAGATCTTCCTCAAGAAACAGATTGATAGAATCATCTTCCCCGTCATTTTTATTTTCTTCCGCCATGGAGGTTTTCTTAGGAATGCAAGAGAAATTTTCTTCAAGAGAGACAAGGTCGAGATCCAACTTTCTCTACTCAGATCTCATCGAGGACATGCACTAAAAAATGATCAAGAGCGGCCTACTTTGATACCACTGATCCAGATTATTTTTGGCATGAAATGAGAGCGGAGATATAATAAAGAAATGTATAGAGATATATTAGATATCCAATAATATAATAGAAATGTATCATAGATGCAACCATAAACACATATATACAGTAATACACAATTTTCTATTAATGAACGAAAATGTACAAAGGATGTAAAAATACAGAGTGAAAGACTCGCTAGAATGGTGGCAGCTTATCTCTGAGAAGATATGTGATGGCTAATCGTATTCGAAATAAGATGATTTTATAATGAGAATCCAAAGGCCTTTTTATCATAAAGAAAATCCAAAAACCTAACCCCGGAATATGAAAAGCTAACAGTGTTTTGGACCCCTTTTTGGGTAGTTTGGTGTATGAACTTCCCGGGGGTGTAACTTTGGTATACAATATTTGTTTGGGGTGCACGATAGCTTGTTTGAAATGTATCATTGAGGAGATTCATTTTGGGGGATCAATCAAAGCCTTCAACTATCATTGAGAAGCTTGATCCCGAAAAATCTTCATTTAGGCCCTCAAAATGGCCCTAGTGTTGAAATATTTTACAGGAAGAGTATGCTTGTCATTGATGGAAAGAATAGCAGCGTCGATGGAAAATAGGAAAAGAATAAGCTCAGGAGGAGAAGAAAAGAGTATGAAAATATCAAATCTTAGAAGGGAAAGCCTAGTACTAAAACGTGATCAGGGCCAAATGGTTGAGAATTTGATTATTCGAATTCTTGTCATCCCTTGGATCACTTTCGAGTGGAAGGATGGGATAAGCTAGAAGAAATGCATCACAGACAGATCGAGCCATCGATATAGGATCATGATCGATCAACAACATTTAGTTCGGGTATAAATATGAAAGGAGTTTATTCTCTGGAAAAATATCACCTCAAGATTTTTTAGTTTGAGATTTCAAAGACCCGAAGCCCGAAGAGCCAGAAATCCAAAATGAATAAGGACCATCAGATCTGGAGAACATACAATTATCGTTATATCAGGGAGATATATGTGAGCAAACCACGTTAGCATGGACATGTGGCATACCATGTCAGAAGACCATGTTAGCTGACCATGTCAACAAGTACACATGGCATAATCAGGTGATGATAAGTGTCAAGAGGAAATTACGTAAGAAAGTTACGTCACTCCAGGATTTTTTATTCAAGATTTTTACCACTAGAACTTGCCAAAAGTCCCAAAGTCCCGAATGCCAAAGTCTCGAAGTGGACACGAAATGTCCGATCTGAAGATCACTTCGGGAGAATTCTCGACTGTCGATCTACTATAGTGGAAGCATAGTGTAAGTGGAAGTATTAACCGAAAGCAATTGGTCTCCACCACTTATGACTTAATCAGCAGGTGATCACTCCACAGAGTTGAAATACATTCTCGATCATCAGATCATCCAAAGTAAATCTCAGTTGTCATATCATCCAAAGAAGATCTCAAGCGTCCAGTCATCCGAAGTGAATCTGGGCCACCTAATCTAAATCGTCAGTTTGAGATTTGAAATCTCAGAAGACCGGAGAGTCAGAGAGACAAAATAAATTATCGACCATCGGATCGTACAAAGTAAATCTCAGTCGTCATATTGTCCGAAGAAGATCTCAAGCATTGGATCATTTGAAGTGAATCTAGGCCGTCTAATCTGGAGCGTCAATTTGAGATTTGAAATCTCCGAAGCCTCGAGAGTCGGAGAGCCAAAATACATTCTCAGCCATCGGATCATCCAAAGTAAATCTCAGTCGTCATATCGTTCGAAGAAGATCTCAAGCATTGGATCGTCTGAAGTGAATCTGGGTCGTCTAATCCAGAGCGTAAGGTTGAGATTTGAGATTTTAGAAGTCCAAAGACCTGAAGGAGATATTGAATGTTGATCGAGAAAGGGGACATAGAACCGTTGATCTGGTTGAAAGGTCAAAATCCTAAAGTGGAGGCAGATCCATTGATTGAGAAGGACATGTGTCAGTGGATCATTGACTCTGGAAGATTGACGTACGAAGGAAAGAAAGGTTTGAGAGTTGAAACTCCCAAAGCCCGGATCACAAAGTAAATCAAAGTCGTTTATTTAGGATGGATAGATCTGATCCGCATAAGTTGAAAGGACAGATCTGAACCATCCATTTAGTAGCACCATCAATATTGTGAACCATCAGAACATTATCGGTTCTTAATTTTTCTTGATCAGGCTGCAATCAAAACCACGGTATCGCTAAAGGCATACATGGAGCACTGTAGTGAATTATGGGGTGAAAATAGGGTTTCCCTCAAACCCCCTTTGGTTGCGCCCGCAATCACGTGGTCAGGTGAAGTTCATCGCCGAATGTCATATAAAAAAAAAGGAGCTAACGCTCACTAGAGAAAGATCGTAAAGATCCTTTTGAATAGGCATTTGGTCATTGTCAGTGGTCACTTGAAGGAACATTCTTAGAATCCAAAGACGTCAAAAATAAGTGATTTTAACTACTATAGAAGGCGAAGAGTTGCGACTGCCAGAGAAGCCAAAGAATCTCAGGATAATGCCCATTGATGATGAACCAATTATGGATAAACGACCAAGAAGATGAAGAGTTGGAATAATGATTAGGCATATGAGTTAGTGTGTGAAAGAGATGAAGAACAAAGAAGATAGTGTGAGTTTTTCACTGGTGATGTATGTGTGTAGGAAGTGATGAAGTGCATGATCTGAAGGGAAGATTAGAGACGCAGTGAAAAGAATGAAGAGGCAGCATAGAGCATAAACGGGATAAGATAAGATTAACAAGAATGTGAAATATGATGAGAGCAGCAGAAGACACTGATGCGGGTGGAATAGAGCAGTGTAGCAGAACAATGATGAGACTAGTAATCCATTGATAAATATTGTATCATTGTAATAAATTTCATAAAGAAAATATTTATATTTCAAGGTGGTAGGGAGGTTCTAGGGAGGACTGTTGTCCTTAGAGTTTCAAGTGGATTCTTGAACATATGGAGTTGTAGCTTCCATTTGGTTGAATCTAGAAAAACCAAGGTGGAAGGGTTATGCAAGGGAGAACTATTGTTCTTTGTTATATAGGTTGGTGCCTGTGTAACTGGAAGTTGATACTTCCATCCAGTTGGTGTTGGAACACTCAAGGAGTTGGTGCTTTCTTCTAGTGGGTGCTAGGGAAACCAGAGAGTTTATGCTCTCAACAAGTTGTTTCTTGTAAAGAAGAGGTTGTAGCCTCATTTTGAGTTGGTGCTCAAATATTGATGATGTACAGAACATAAATACTTCCTATCATTCCAAGAATAAGAGGTTTTCTCCCTTTATGGGTTTCCTCGTGAATATTTGTCTCTCTGTATATCATGTGTGTGATTGATGTTTATTATTTATGATGTTCATGACTTGCATAATCTTGATGGTCACTTGAATAAGGTTAATAATTTTTTTTGTTTAAGCATAGAAACAACTGATTCACCCCCCCCTCTCAGTTGTCTGAATATTTCCAACAATTGGTATCAAAGAGGGTTCCTTTTATTTAAAGGTAGATCAATAAGCTTAAACATGACAAGTCATGAAGGAACTTCAACTTGTTATCACACATTATTGATCGGGGGGGTGTTTTCCCTAGGAAGTGGCATTCTGGCAAAGAAAAAATGAAAGAAGAGGGCTAAAAAAACCCATCAAATGTTTTTATCCTACGTCAGGCGATGATATGACATTTTGGCACCCATGCAGTCCCATTCATTGCATCATCTCCCTATCATCAACATCCACGTCTGCCTACCAAGTCCTCCCTGTAGGCGTCCAACAAAGCTCTAGATGGTGAAGTTCAGAGTGTGGCCCATCTTGATCCTGATGAAGACAATTCATCAAGGTGAGGTGAAAGTTGAGACCTCATCTCACTCCATAGATGGAAAAATGAAGAGAGAGACCATAAAGGCAGATTGCCAATTATCGACAGATTTTCCTGTAAAGCACATAACTGTGCTTGGCTCGCATCTGACATGAGGAGGCCTGCACAATCTGACAGAGGAGGTGCCGACTGAAAAATTTAATTTGGTAGCTCAAGAACGCCTCTAATGGTAGTGGAGAATTCCTTTTTTAGTATATAGGAGTCATTTTTATATTTTATAAGGGTCGATGGTTGAGCTACACTCCTGTATTGTAAAGTTTTAATGAAGCTCTCCTTCTCTGGTTATGTAATTTGATTTGAGAATTCTTGTTTAATCTAAGTCAACTTTCTTCCTCCATCTTATTATGCATATGATATTGAATGTTCATAATTAAAGAATTCACATGGATTGTTATGAATGTTTTGTAATGGATGTTTGATTGTAGTGATGTTATAGGGTTTTCAGTTTCCTGAATCTCTAAATCCAAGAGGATCTTGTTTTCTGAGTTTTTCCTCCTTAGGTTGTTGGAATACCTAATGTCCATAGCATACCTTTACATTTTCCTCTCAAGTTATTCCTCCTACTCACCCTTACTACAACTTACTGACTAAAGTTGAATCAAGACCTCATTTGTTGGTGCATGCTGGTCCAATTTTCTGAGTTAAAACGATATTATCCTGAGTCTGCACCCATTCAACCTCTTTAAAATTATTCATTGTGACATAAATCTGATGGGTATTGGTCTTACCTCCTTTGCAATCGGGAGGTGAATTCTAGTTCTAACACAACTATTAAGGCCCCCCTATTCAATGGAACAAACTTTTCCTTATGTAAAGTTAGGATGAGAACCTACATAATGGCTTTAGGTGCAGATGTCTGGGAAGTGGTAGAGACTGGTTATGTAAATCCAGTTGTACTAGATAATAAGGATGACAAGCTAGAATTTAGCTTCAACACTAAGGCTATTAATTCTATTCTGAGTGGGCTTGCAGAAACAGAATTTGTAAAAGTTATGCCCTTAGAATATACCAAAGAAATGTGGGACAAAATCATTAGCAATTATGAAGGTAATGAGAAGGTAAAGGATGCCAAGATTCAAACCTACAGATTACAGTTTGAACAACTAAAGATGAATGAGGATGAAACGGTTAATAATTTTTTCTTAAGAGTTGAGGAGCTTGTGAGTGCCATGAAGGGTCCTGGTGAGAAGATTGAATACGTATTTTTAGTTTAGAATATTTTAAGTTCTCTACAAATAGATTTAATCCAAAATTTTATGCAATAGAAGAACTGAATGATCTTAAGACTTTGTCTATTGATCAACTTCTAGGAACTCTAACTTATTATGAAATGAGGATTAGTAAGGATAAACCCACCTCTAGAGAAATATCATTTAAAGAAGATAAGAATGAGGATTCTGAGCCTGATGAAATTGAAGAAAAAATTGTGAGAAGACTAAAGAAAGGATCGGGCAAGTACCAAGGTAAATTTCCCTTCAAATGTTTTAACTGTGTAAAGATAGGTCACTTTGCATCAAAGTGTCCACACAATAATAAGGACCAAAAATCTGAAGCTGAAGAGAAGTACAAATCCAAGAGATTTGGTAAAAAGAAAAGTTTATGTGTAAACAATGATGACTCTTCAGGAGACACAGATAGTGATTACTCTTGTGAAGATAAGGTTAATGACTTTATTCTTATGGCCAAAGAGGATTATGATAATAAAAGAACAGGAAGTGATGTTAATGATGAAGAAGTCATGGTTGACTTGGAAGGTGAATTGATCAGTTCCCTAGAAGAAATTGCTAGACTTAGATTTAAGAAGAAAAAACAAAAACAATTGTTGATATAGTTTGAGAAAGACAGTAAAAAACCTGATGAAGGCTTTGCCATGCTAAAAGTGTAATTATAAGAGGCAAAGAAAATAGAGGACATTATGAAACAACAGTTATCAGAGAAGAAGGCAAGATGTGAATCCTTGGAAGAAGAGGTAGAAAAAACTAGGAAAAAGATGGAGTAGTTTAAAGCATTATATCTCCAAAATATTCCAAGAATTAAAGCCTCAACATAACTAAATGATATTCTGAGAAAACTGAGATATCCTTTGTTGAAGACTGGTTAAGGCTGTTTAAGTCGTTCAAGCAGCAAACAACTAGAAAGAAAAGAGACAGTAAAGATGATCAAGTTCCAAGTCAGTAGACAATCAGACCATGTGAGTACTCTGCCACCAAAAACTAATAAAGACAAGATGATCCCTGATAAAAAACAAAGATATCAGAAGATGGAGCAAAAAATTCCAAGAAGAAGGCCATTCTTTAGGTATCAAAATTTCTTCCATGGTTACTATTTTTACTGCTCTAGGTTTGGCCATAAGATTGCAAACTTTCAAATTAAGTTTAGAGACACGCAACTGAGGAGATCAAGAAATAAACAATATTTGCAACATAGAACTAAAAATCCAATGAGTAGACAAAGTTGCACCAATCACTTTGACCTATTGAACAATGAGCTCAAATGGTATAATTGTCATAACTTCGGCCACAAAGCTGCAAAATTCCATCTAAAGAATTACAAAGTAGATCCAATGATAAAACCCTTAGCAAGAAATGTCATCACATGGTAAAACAAAGATAGTGAAAAATGTGGTCTAGTACTTTCAGCTCAAAAACAAAAAGACCCCTAGTATATAGATAGTGGATGTTCCAAGAACATGACTAGAGACAAGGATAATTTTTTGTCTATAAGTAAAATCAAAAAAAGAAATGTGACCTTTGGAAATGATGAACCAGGTAAAATCAAGGGTAAAGGGATGGTGAGTTTGAGTAATGATAAATGAAAAGCCCAGGATGTTCTTCTTGTAGATGGGTTGAAACATAATTTTCTCAGTGTAAGTCAAATGTGTTATAGAGCATGTGAAGTGGTGTTCACTTACAAATATTTTAAGATAAATTTTGTAAACTCAGGACAAGTGGTGGCTAAAGGCATAAGAACAAATAATAATGTATATGTACTGAAAGAAGATAGAGAAGAGTGTCATCTACGAAAACATGATGAAAGTTGGTTATGGAATAGGAGACTTGGACATCTAAACTTTGACAACTTAATCAAGCTAAAAAATATTGAGGCAATAAAAGATATTACAGGAATATTAAAGACACAAGATTTTGTGTGTAAACCCTGCCAAGTAGGAAAGCTAAATAGGACACATTTTAAATCCAAGAGCTCTACTTCAATAGAGAAACCACTCCAATTAGTTCATATGGATTTATGTGGACCATCAAGACATGAAGGCACAAGGAAGGAAAAATAATTCATGCTGATCATTGATGATTACTCCAGACTCACTTCGATTTATTTTCTCAAAGAAAAAGATGAAGCATTTGAGAAATTTAAAATACTTAAGACTTTAATTGAGAATCAAACATGCAACAGATTAAAGGTTGTAAGATCAGACAAAGGAGGATAATTTATGTTAAGTGATTTCAAGGAATTATGTGATAAACATGGGCTCAAAAGAGAATACACAATCCCAGGAACTCCACGACAAAATGGAGTAGTTGAGAGGAAAAACATAACAGTTCAACAAATGGCCAAGTCAATGATGAATGAGAAGAATTTCGGTCAAACCTATTGTGTAGAATAAATACACACAACAATCTGTATTCTTAAAAAATCTCACCTCAGACCACACAGTGACAAGAAACCTTATGAACTGTGGTATGGAAGACCTTCTTCAATCAAACACTTCAAAGTCTTTGGGAGTAAGTGGTACATAAAGAATAATAATGAAAATCTTGGCAAGTATGATGACAGGGCCAATGAAGGCATCTTCTTAGGGTATGCTACAAACAATAAAGGATATAGATGCTATAATAAGAGGCTGCATAAATTGGTTGATTGTATTGACATAAAAGTTGATGAAGGAGTCCCAGTAAGAGAGGTGGCAAATATTGAATCAACAACAGAGGATATAGTTGAAGTTAAGGATGCACAGGTCCAAGAATCAGAAAAATAAGACTCTCAGTCAGATGAAGATACAAATACTCGGGAAGACTTAAATCAACAGACAACATCAAATCCTTCCTCCAAAATTACTCAAAAGAATCATCCTGCAAGTCAGATAATTGGTAAGAAAGACAAAAGTGTACAAACTAGGAGAAGGTAATCAAAGACACCGAGCAATCACATATAGCCTTGATATCCATGGTGGAACCCAAGAACATTAATGAAGCCAGTAAATATGTAAATTGGTTAAAATAAATGAATGAGGAACTGGATCAAATTGAGAAGAACAATACTTGGGAGCTTGTTCCTAGACCTACAGATAAGAATGTAATTGGCTCCAAATGGGTGTTTAAGAAAAAAATGAATGAACAAGGACAAATTGTTAGGAATAAAGCCGAATTGGTCTATAAGGGGTATGCAGAAATTGAAGGATAGGATTTTCATGAAACCTTTGCACCAGTGGCACGATTAGAAGCCATCATAATGTTTCTTGCCTATGCATGTCATAAGAACTTTAAAGTATATCAGATGGATGTTAAGTCAGAATTTCTTAATGGAGACTGAGAAGAAGATGTATATGTGGAGAAACCTAAATGTTTTTCACTAACAAATAATCCTAAGTATGTCTATAAGTTGAAAAGGGCATTATATGGACTAAAACAAGCACCACGAGCCTGGTATCATAGACTGGAAAAATTTCTACAGGACAAAGGGTTCAAGAAAGGTACAGTTGATAGTAATCTATACATAAAGTCTGAAGGTGATGATTTATTAGTTGTTTTGGTTTATGTAGATGACATTATTTTTGGATGCACTAATGACCCTTCAGTTAAGTGGTTTTTCAATTCAATGCAGACTGAGTTTGAGATGTCCATGATAGGAGAATTGTCATATTTTATTGGTTTACGAATCAATCAGAGTTCTGTAGGGATATTTATCTCTCAAGAACGGTATTTGAAAGAGATGTTAAAGAAGTTTAAAATGGAATATTCCTCTCCTGTTATTACACCTATGGTGGTTGGTTGCAAGCTAAGTAAAGATGATATTTCACCTGATGTTGATCAAAGAACATATCGATCAATGATAGATAGTCTTATGTACATCACATCATCCTGTCCTGATATAATGCAAGTTGTTGGTGTGGAAGGTCATTATCAGTCTGCTCCTAAAAAAATTCATTTAGAAGTTGTCAAGAGGATACTCAAATATTTGAAGGGTACAATGACTTATGGTCTTTGGTATCCTAGAAGTCAGAATTTACATTTAACTGCATATTCAGATGTTGATTGGGAAAACTGTTTGGATGAGAGAAAGAGCACTAGAAGAGGTGCATTCTTCTCAGGTGATTCATTAGTAGCATAGCTTAGTAAGAAGTAGGGATCTGTTTCATGATCAACTACATAGGCAAAGTACATTTTTGCTTCTACTTGTTGCAGTCAGATCTTATTGATGATATAAACTCTTGCATATTTGAAGGTAACTTATAATGATCCCATTCCACTTCACTGTGATAACACTAGTGCCATTGGTGTCTCAAAGAATCTTGTTCTCCATTCAAAGACAAAGCATATACCAATAAAGTATCATTTTATCAAAGAGAAGGTTACAAACAAAGTTGTTCAGTTGAATTATATTCCATCCACAGAACAAATTGCAGACATATTTACTAAACCCCTAGCCAAGACAACATTTCAATATCTCCGTCAGAAGCAGGGATGATTTTAGGGTCTAAATTTTGCTCATGGACTATTTTTCCATGTTTTTTCCCAAAAAAGTATTTTTTGTTCTAAAAATGATTCGCCCAACTTTTATAGGATAAAATTATTTTAACATAAAAATCACCAAAATTTTACACAAACTATATAAAATCCTTAGAAATGTAAATATTTTTACAAAAACTTTGCCAAACATTTATAGTTGGAATATGAAGGATTAGTAAGATTCTCCAAGGTTTCTACATTTTAAAATAAATTTCCATCCTTAAAATCATCCCTGGTCAGAAGTTGGGTGTCATCCCTTCTTTCACCTAAGAGAGTCCATCCTGTCAGGGGGAGTATGTGTTGGTTGAATATCTGATACCTCCTAAAAGTACTACAATAACTCAGGGGGAGCATGTTTTCTTTGAAATTGATGTCAAAGGGGGAGAAAAGGAGTGTTATGGATGCTACAGTTGGAGGTCCAAGCAGAATAGCACAACCTTTTAGGGTTGCCATCAATCCCAAGGGGGGATATTGTTTGCATATTTTACAGGAGAGTGTGCTTCTCATTGATGGAAAGAACAACAATGTCGATGGAAAACATGAAAAGCATAAGCTCAGGAGGATAAGTGAACAATATGAAGAGATGAAATATAAGAAGGGAAAGTGCAGTAATGAAATGTGATCATGGCCAAACGGTTGAGAATTTGATTATCCGAATTCTCGTCAGCCGTCAGATCACTTTCAAGTGGAAGGATGAGATAAGATAGAAGTGCTACATTACAGACAGATTGAGGCATCGATCTAGGATCATTATATACGAATAAAATTTACTTTGGGTATAAATATGGGAGGAGGTTATGCTCCGGAAAAATCTCACCTCAATATTTTTCAGTTTAAGATTTGAAAGACCCAAAGCCTAGAGTGCCAAAAATCTTAAATGAATAAGGACTATCGGATCTGGAGAACATACGATGACCATTAGATCAGGGATATCTACGTCAGTATACCACACCAATAGACCACGTCAACATGGACATGTGGCAGACTACATCAGCAAGTACACATCGCATAATCAGGTGATGACAAGTGTCAAGAGGAAATTGGCTCGTGCCATGTCAGCAAGTGACGTAAGAAAGTTATGTCACACTGAGAGTTTCACTTTGGGAGTTTTACCACTAGCACTTGCTCAAAGTCCTGAAGTCCCGAATGTCGATGTCTCGAAATGGTCATAAAACATTCGATCTGAAGATCACTTCAGGAGCATTCTCGACCGTTGATCTACTACAGTGGAAGGATAGTGTAAGTGAAATTATTAACCGACAGCAAGCGGTCTCCACCACTTATGACTTACTCAACAGGTGATCACTCCAGAGAGCCGAAATACATTCTCGATCATCGGATCATCCGAAGTAAATCTCAATCGTCAATTCATTCAAAGAATATCTCAAGCATCTGATCATCTGAAGTGAATCTGGGTCGTCTGATCTAGAGTGTCAGTTTGAGATTTGAAATCTCTCAATCCTGGAGAGTCGGAGAGCCCAAATACATTATCGACCGTCGGATCATTCGAAGTAAATCTTAGTCATCATATCGTCCAAAGAAGATATCAATCATTGGATCATCCAAAGTGAATCTGGGTCATCTGATATAGAGTGTCAATTTGAGATTTGAAATCTCTGAAGTCCGAAAATCCGGAGAGCCAAAATACATTCTCGACCATTGGATCATCCGAATTAAATATCAGTTGTCATATCGTCCGAAGAATATCTCAAGTGTTAGATCGTTTGAAGAATATCTCAAGCATTAGATCGCTTGAAGTGAATCTGGGTCATCTGATCCAGAGTGTAAGATTGAGATTTTAGATTTCAGAAGTCCGAAGATCCGAAGGAGATATCGATCATTGATCGAGAAAGGGGACACAGAACTATTGATCTGGTTGAAAGGTCAAAATCCCAAAGTGGAGGCAGAGCCGTCGATTGAGAAGGACATGTGTCAGTGGATCATCGACTCCGGAAGATTGACGTACGGAGGAGAGAAAGGTTTGAGAGTTGAAACTCCCGAATCCCAGATCACGAAGTAAATCACACCTGTTGATTTAGGAAGGCTAGATCTGATCCGCAGAACTTGAAAGGATAGATCTGAACCATCCATTCAGGAGCACCGTCAAGATCGTGAGATCGAGGGTCCCGTCACATTGCGTTGTCAGAACATGCTCAGGTCTTAATTTTTCTTGAGTGGGCCGCAATCAAAACCATGGTATTGCCAAAGGCATATGTGGAGCTCTTTAGTGAATTGTGGGGTGAAAAGAGGGTTTCCCTGAAATTGCCTTTGGCTATGCCTGCCATCGCGTGGTCACGTGAAGTTCATTGCCCAAGGTCATATAAAAAAAAGGAGCTAGCACTTGGTAGACAAAGATCACGAAGATCCTTTTGAATAGGCATTTGGTCACTGTCGATGGTCACGTGAAGGAAGGGGCTTAGAAGCCAAAGACGCCAAAAATCACTGACTGTAACTACCAGAGAAGGCAAAGAGTTGTGACTGCCAGAGAAGTCAAAGAATTTCAGGATAAATCCCAGTGACGATGAACCAATTGTGGATAACTTCGAGAGAAGACAAAGAGTTCGAATAATGATCAAGAATATGACTCGGTTTGTGAAAGAG
The DNA here is from genome assembly GCA_010110895.2 of Picea sitchensis. Lineage (NCBI taxonomy): Eukaryota > Viridiplantae > Streptophyta > Pinopsida > Pinales > Pinaceae > Picea > Picea sitchensis. The sequence goes on from SNQJ01S0035664.1 coordinate 51,775, forward strand.
ATGTAGAATAGAGAAGATAGTGTGAGTTTTTCGTTGGTGATGTATGTGTGTAGGAAGTGATGTAGTGCATGATCTGAAGGGAATATTAGAGACACATCGAAAAAAATGAAGAGGCAGCACATAGCATAAAATTGATAAGAGAAGATGAACAATAATGTGAAAGATGATGCGAGCAACAACAAGACATTGATGCGGGTAGAGCAGAGTAGTGTAGCAGAATAGTGATGAGACTGGTAAGCCATTGATAAATATTGTATCACTGTAATAAATTTCATAAAGAAAATATTTATATTTCAGGGTGGTAGGGAGGTGCTAGGGAGGACTGTTGTCCTCAGAGTTTCAAGTGGGTGCTTGAACACAGGGAGTTGTAGCTTCCATTTGGTTGCATCCAGAAAAACCAGGGTGGAAGGGTGGTGTAAGGGAGAACTATTTTTCTCTTTTATACAGGTTGGTGCCTGTGTAACTAGAAGTTGATTCTTCCATCCAGTTGGTGCTGGAACACTCAGGGAGTTGGTGCTTCCTTCTAGTGGGTGCTAGAGAAACCAGAGAGTTTGTTCTCCTAGCAAGTTGTTGCTTGTAAAGAAGAGGTTGTAACCTCATTTTGAGTTGGTTATCAAAGATTGATGATGTAAATAACATAAAATATTTCCTATCACTCCAATAAGAAGAGGCTTTCTCCCTTTATGGGTTTCCTCATGAATTTATGTCTCTGTGTATATCATGTGTGTGATTGATGCTTATTATTTCTGTTGTTCATGACTCACATAATATTTGATGATCACTTGAAGAAGCTTAATAACATTTCAATAGGAATCAAATTGTTTAAGCACAATAACAAGCTGATTCACCCCTCCCCTCTCGGTTGTCTTAGTATTTCCAACACCCGAGGAAGTTAAAAACTACTAAAAATAGTAAAGTTACAACCTCTCAGTTGTCTTAGTATTTCCAACACCCAGAAGTTAAAAAACTACTAAAAATAGTAAGTTACCAAAATTGCCAGAAAATTGTTTTGAGCCAGTTGGAAAAGGTGGGTGGCCACCAATATCCACCTGGATCACAATGTGACAAACAAAAACCTGATCGACATTGCAATATGACAGTGCCATAGTAAACCATGGTTAAACATAATCAACATGGCCCATCTTAATTATCTCCACATGGTCTACAGAGGTCAACCATGGTCATGGTTAACCATAGTCAACCCCAATTAACCATACTTTACCATGGGCATGGTCAACCATACTCAACCATGATCAACCATACTCAACTTTGGTCCATGTCAAGCTCAACCATGGTTAACCATAGTCAACCATGGAAAATCATAGTCAACCATAATAAACCTAACCCCGAAAGATGAAAGGCCAATAGTGTTTTGGACCCCTTTTTGGGTAGTTTGGTGTATGAACTTCCCGAGGGTGTAACTTTGGCATAAAATATTCGTTTGGGGTGAACGATAGCTCGTTTGAAAGGTATCATTGAGGAGATTCATTTTGGGGGCTCAATCAAAGCCTTCAACTATCATTGAGAAGCTTGATCCCAAAAAATCTTCATTTAGGCCTTCAAAATGGCCCTAGTGTTGACATATTTTACAGGAAGAGTGTGCCTGTCATTGATGGAAAGAATAGTAGCATCGATGGAAAATAGGAAAAGAATAAGCTCAGTTGGAGAAGTGAAGAGTATGAAAAGATCAAAGATCAGAAGGGAAAGCCTAGTTAAAACGTGATCAGGGCCAAATGGTTGAGAATTTGATTATCCGAATTCTTGTCAGCCCTTGGATCACTTTCGAGTGGAAGGACGGGATAAGCTAGAAGAAATGCATCATAGAAAGATCGAGCCATCGATATAGGATCATGATTGACGAACAAAATTTAGTTCGGGTATAAATATGCGAGGATTTTATGCTCTAGAAAAATATCACCTCAAGATTTTTCAGTTTGAGATTTCAAAGACCCGAAGCTCGAAGAGCCAGAAATCCAAAATGAATAAGGACCATCGGATCTAGAGAACATACAATGATCGTTATATCAGGGAGATATATTTCATCAGACCATGCCAGCATGGACATGTGGCAGACCATGTCAGCAAGGACATGTGGCAGACCATGTTAGCAAGCACACATGGCATAATCAGGTGATGACAAGTGTCAAGAGGAAATTGGCTCGTGCCATGTCAAAAAGTAACGTAAGAAAGTTACATCACTCCGGTATTTTTTCTTTGAGATTTTTACCACTAGCACTTGTCCAAAGTCCCGAAGTCTCGAATGTCGAAGTCCCGAAGTGGACATGAAACATCTTATTTGAAGATCACTTCAAGAGAATTCTCGACCGTCGATCTAGTGGAAGGATAATGTAAGTGGAAGTATAGTGTAAGTAGTGTAACATGTTCTGCTTGTATATGGGTTGAAACATAATTTGCTCAGTGTAATTCAAATGTGTGACAGAGGATGTGAAGTGGTGTTCACTTCCAAATATTGTAAGATAAAGTCTATAAACTCAGGACAAGTGGTGGATAAAGGCATAAGAACAAATAATAATGTATATGTGTTGAAATAAGATAGAGAAGAGTGTCATATAAGAAAACATGATGAAAGTTGGTTATGGCATAGGATATTTGGACATCTAAACTTTGACCACTTAATCAAGCTCAAAAATATTGAGGCAGTAAAAGATATTCCAAGAATATCAAAGCCACAAGATTCCGTGTGTAAACCCTTCCAAGTAGAAAAGTTAACCAGGACACAGTTTAAATCCAAGAGCTCTACTTCAACAGAGAAACCACTCCAATTAGTTCATATGGATTTATGTGGACCATCAAGACATGAAAGCATAAGGAAGGAAAAATACTTCATGTTGATCATTGATGATTACTCCAAACACACTTAGATTTCTTTTCTCAAAGAAAAAGATGAATCATTTGAGAAATTTAAAATATTTAAGACTTTAACTGAGAATCAAACATGCAACAGATTAAAGGTTGTAAGATCAGACAAAGGAGGATAATTTATGCTAAGTGATTTCAAGGAATTATGTGATAAACATGGGCTCAAAAGAGAATACACAATCCCAGGAACTCCACGACAAAATGGAGTAGTTGAGAGGAAAAACAGAACAGTTCAGCAAATGGCCAGGTCAATGATGAATGAGAAGAATATTGGTCAAACCTACTAGGTAGAAGAAATACACACAACAATCCATATTCTTAAAAAATCTCACCTCAAACCACACAGTGACAAGAAACCTTATGAACTGTGGTATGGAAGACCTTCTTCAATCAAACACTTCAAAGTCTTTGGGAGTAAGTGGTACATAAAGAATAATAATGAAAATCTTGGCAAGTATGATGACAGGGCCGATGAAGGCATCTTCTTAGGGTATGATACAAACAGTAAAGGATACAAATGCTATAATAAGAGGTTGCATAAATTGGTTGATTGTATTTCCATAAAAGTTGATGAAGGAGTCTCAGTGAGAGAGGTGAGAAATATTGAATCAACAACAGAGGATATAGTTGAAGTTAAGGATGCATAGGTCCAAGAATCAGAAAAATAAGACTCTGATTCAGATGAAGATACAAATACTCAAGAAGACTTAAATCAATAGACAACATCAAATCCTTCCTCCAAAATTAATCAAAAGAATCATCCTGCAAGTAAAATAATTGGTAAGAAAGACAAAGGTGTACAAACCAGGAAAAGGATAATCAAAGACACTGAGTAATCACATATAGCCTTCATATCCATTGTGGAACCCAAGAACATTACTGAAGCCAGTAAATATGTAAATTGGTTAAAATAAATGAATGAGGAACTGGATCATATTGAGAAGAACAATACTTAGGAGCTTGTTCCTAGACCTGCAGATAAGAATGTGATTGGCTCCAAATGGGTGTTTAAGAACAAAATGAATGAACAACGACAAATTGTTAGGAATAAAGCCAGATTGGTCTGTAAGGGGTATGCAGAAGTTGAAGGATAGGATTTTGATGAAACCTTTGCACCAGTGGCAAGATTGGAAGCCATCAGAATGTTTCTTGCCTATGCATGTCATAAGAACTTTAAAGTATATCAGATGGATGTTAAGTCAGAATTTCTTAATGGAGATCTAGAAGAAGATGTATATGTGGATAAACCTAAACGATTTTCACTAACAGATAATCCTAACTATGTCTGTAAGTTGAAAAAGTCATTATATGGACTAAAACAGGCACCACGAGCCTGGTATTATAGACTGGAAAAATTTCTACAGGACAAAGGGTTCAAGAAAGGTACTGTTGATAGTAATCTATACATAAATTCTAAAGGTGATGATTTATTAGTTGTTTTGGTTTATGTAGATGACATTATTTTTGGATGCACTAATGATCCTTTGGTTCAATGGTTTTTCAATTCAATGCAGACTGAGTTTGAGATGTCCATTATAGGAGAACTGTCATATTTTACTGGTTTACGAATCAATCAAAGTTCTACAGGGATATTTGTCTCTCAAGAAAAGTATTTGAAAGAGATGTTAAAGAAGTTTCAAATGGAATATTCATCTCCTGCTAGTACACCTATGGTGGTTGGTTGCAAGCTCAGTAAAGATGATATTTCACCTAATGTTGATCAAATAACATATCGATCAATGATAGACAGTCTTCTATACATCACAACATCCCGTCCTGATATAATGCAAGTTGTTGGATTGGTAGGTCATTATCAGTCTATTCCTAAAAAAATTCATTTAGTAGTTGTCAAGAGGATACTCAAATATTTGAAGGGTACAATGACTTATGGTCTTTTGTATCCTAGAAATCAGAATTTACAATTAACTGCATATTCAGATGTTGATTGGGAAAACTATTTGGATGAGAGAAAGAGCACTAATGGAGGTGCATTCTTCTTAGGTGATTCATTAGTAGCATAGCTTAGTAAGAAGCAGGGATCTGTTTCATGATCAACTACATAGGCAGAGTACATTTTTTCTTCTACTTGCTACACTCAGATCTTATGGATGATACAAACTCTTGCATATTTGAAGGTAACTTATAATGATTCCATTGCACTTCACTATGATAACACTAGTGCCATTAGTATATCAAAGAATCTTGTTCTCCATTCAAAGAAAAAGCATATACCAATAAAGTATCATTTTCTCAAAGAGAAGGTTACAAACAAAGTTGTTCAGCTGAATTATATTCCATCCACAGAACAAATTGCAAACATATTTACTAAACCCCTAGCCAAGAAAACATTTGAATATCTCTGTCAGAAGCAGGGATGATTTTAGGGTCTAAATTTCTCTCATGGTCTAATTTTCCATTTTTTTTCCCAAAAAAAGATTCGTTGTTCTAAAAATGATTCGCCCAAATTTTATAGGATAAAATTATTTTAACATAAAAATAGCCAAACTTTTACACAAACTATATAAAATCCTTAGAAATTTGAATGTTTTTACAAAAAATTCGCCAAACATTTATAGTTGGAATATGAAGGTTAGTAATATTCTCCAAGGTTTATACATTTTAAAATAAATTTCGATCCTTAAAATCATCCTTGGTTACAAGTTGGGTGTCATCCCTTCTTTCACCTAAGAGAGTCCATCCTGTTAGGGGGAGTATGTGTTGGTTGAATATCTGATACGTCTGAAAAGTAATACAATAACTCAGGGGGAGCATGTTTTCTTTGACATTGATGTCAAAGGGGGAGAAAATGAGTGGTCTGGATGCTACAGTTGGAGGTTCAAGCAGAATAGCACAACCTTTTAGGGTTGCCATCAATCCCAAAGGGGGATATTGTTGGCATATTTTACAGGAACAGTGTGCTTCTCATTGATGGCAAGAACAACAATGTCGATGGAAAACATGAAAAGCATAAGCTTAGGAGGATAAGTGAACAATATGAAGAGATGAAATATAAGAAGGGAAAGTGCAGTAATGAAACGTGATCATGGCCAAACGATTGAAAATTTGATTATCCGAATTCTCGTCAGCCGTCGGATCACTTTGAAGTGGAAGGACGAGATAAGATAGAAGTGCTACATTACATATAGATCGAGTCATCGATATAGGATCATGATATACAAACAACATTTACTTCGGGTATAAATATGGGAGGAGGTTATGCTCTGGAAAAATCTCACCTCAATATTTTTCAGTTTAAGATTTGAAAGAACCGAAGCCTGGAGTGCCAGAAATCTGAAATGAATAAGGACCATCATATCTGGAGAATATACGATGACCGTTAGATCAGGGATATCAACATCAGTAGACCACACCAATAGACCATGTCATCATGGACATGTAGCAGACCACGTCAACAAGTACACATGGCATAATCAGGTGATGACAAGTGTTAAGAGGAAATTGGCATGTGCCATGTCAACAAGTGACGTAAGAAAGTTATGTCACACCAAGACTTTCACTTCGGGAGTTTTACCACTAGCACTTGCCCAAAGTCCTGAAGTCCTGAATGTCAATGTCTCGAAGTGGTCACAAAAAATTCGATCTGAAGATCACTTCGGGAGCATTCTCGATCGTCGATCTACTACAGTGGAAGGATAGTGTAAGTGAAATTGTTAACGGACAGCAAGCGGTCTCCACCACTTATGACTTACTCAGCAGGTGATCACTCCGGAGAGCCAAAATACATTCTCGATCGTCGGATCATCCGAAGTAAATCTCAATCGTCATATCATCCGAAGAATATCTCAAGTGTCTGATCATCCGAAGTGAATCTGGGTCGTCTAATCTAGAGCGCCAGTTTGAGATTTGAAATCTCCCAATCCCGGAGATTCAGAGTGCCCAAATACATTATCGATTGTCGTATCATCCGAAGTAAATCTCAGTCGTCAAATCGTCCAAAGAATATCTCAATCATTAGATCGTCTGAAGTGAATCTGGGTTGTCTGATCTAGAGCATCAGTTTGAGATTTGAAATCCCTGATGTCCGAAGATATGGAGAGCCAAAATACATTCTCGACCATTGGATCATCCGTATTAAATATCAGTGGTCAGATCGTCCGAAGAAGATCTCAAGTGTTAGATCATTCGAAGAATATCTCAAGTGTTGGATCGCTCGAAGTGAATCTATTTCGTCTGATCCAGAGCGTAATATTAAGATTTTAGATTTCAGAAGTCCGTAGATCTGAAGGAGATATCGATCATTGATCGAGAAAGGGGGCGCAGAACTATTGATCTGGTTGAAAGGTCAAAATCACAAAGTAGAGGCAGAGCCGTCGATTGAGAAGGACATGTGTCAATTGATCATCGACTCTGGAATATTGACGTACAAAGGAGAGAAAGGTTTGAGAGTTGAAACTCCTGAATCCCAGATCACGAAGTAAATCACACCCATTGATTTAGGAATGCTAGATCTGATCCGTAGAACTTGAAAGGACAGATCTGAACCATCTGTTCAGGAGCACCATCAAGATCGTGAGATCGAGCGTCCCGTCACATTGCGGGGTCAAAACATGCTCGTGTCTTAATTTTTCTTGAGAAGGACACAATCAAAACCACGGTATCGCCAAAGGCATACATAGAGCTCTCTAGTGAATTGTGGGGTGAAAAGTGGGTTTCCCTCAAACCATCTTTGGATGTGCCCGCAATCATGTGGTCACATGAAGTTCATTTCCCAAGGTCATATAAAAAAAAAGGAGCTAGCACTTGCTATACCAAGATCGTGAAGCGCCTTTTGAATAGGCATTTGGTCACTGCCGATGGTCACGTGAAGGAAGGGGCTTAGAAGCCAAAGACGCCAAAAATGACTAACTGTAACTGCCAGAGAAGGAAAAGAGTTGCGACTACTAGAGAAGCTAAAGAATTTCATGATAAATCCCAGTGACGATGAACCAATTATGGATAACTACCAGAGAAGACGAAGAGTTCAAATAATGATCAGGAATATGACTCAGTGTGTGAAAGAGATGTAGAATAGAGAAGATAGTGTGAGTTTTCCGCTGGTGATGTACGTGTGTAGGAAGTGATGCAGTGCATGATTTGAAGGGAATATTAGAGACGCATTGAAAACAATGAAGAGGCAACACATAGCATAAAATTGATAAGAGAAGATGAACAATAATGTGCATGATGATGCGAGCAACAACAAGACACCGATGCGGGAAGAGCAGAGTAGTGTAGCAGAAAAATGATGAGACTAGTAAGCCATTGAAAAATATTGTATCACTATAATAAATTTCATAAAGAAAAGATTTATATTTCAGGGTGGTAGGAAGGTTCTAGGGAGGACTGTTGTCCTCAGAGTTTCAAGTGGGTGCTTGAACACAGGGAGTTGTAGCTTCCATCTAGTTGCATCCAGAAAAACCAGGGTGGAAGGGTGGTGCAAGGGAAAACTATTTTTCTCTTTTATACAGGTTGGTGCCTCTGTAACTGGAAGTTGATTCTTCCATCCAGTTGGTGCTGGAACACTCAGAGAGTTGGTTCTTCCTTCTAGTGGGTTCTAGAGAAACCAGAGAGTTTGTTCTCCCAGCAAGTTGTTTCTTGTAAAGAAGAGGTTGTAGCCTCATTTTGAGTTGGTTATCAAAGATTGATGATGTACATAACATAAAATATTTCCTATCATTCCAAGAAGAAGAGGTTTTCTCCCTTTATGGGTTTCCTCATGAATATATGTCTTTGTGTATATCATGTGTGTGATTGATGTTTATTATTTCTATTGTTCATGACTTGCATAATATTGATGATCACTTGAAGAAGCTTAATAACATTTTAATATGCATAAAATTGTTTAAGCACAATAACAACTGATTCACCCCCCCCCCTCTCAGTTGTCTTAGTATTTCCAACACCCAGAAGTTAAAAAACTACTAAAAATAGTAAGTTACCAAAATTGCCAGAAAATTGTTTTGAGTCAGTTGGAAAAGGTGGGTGGCCACCAATATCCACCTGGATCACAATGTGACAAACAAAAACCTGATCGACATTGCAATGTGATAGTACCATAGTAAACCATGGTTAAACATAACCAACATGACCCATCTTAATTATCTCCACATGGTCTACAGAGGTCAACCATGGTCATGGTTAACCATAGTCAACCCCAATTAACTGTACTTTACCATGGGCATGGTCAACCATACTCAACCATGATCAACCATACTCAACTTTGGTCCATGTCAAGCTCAACCATGGTTAACCATAGTCAACCATGGAAAATCATAGTCAACCATAATAAACCACACTCTTGGTCATGGTCAACAATAGTTAACCATAGTTAAGGTAGTGGTCAACCATAATCATAGCTAAGGTCAAACATGGTGAATGTCATCCATAGTCATGGTCAACMTGCATGGTCATGGCGAGCCATGGTCATCTATGGACCACAACTATCAAACATGGTCAGTCGTTGTCAACCATGGTAAACGATAGTCAACCATGGTCATGGTCAACTAGGTCAACCATAGTYRACCAAATTCAACCAATGTATACAAAAKTCAACCATGGTCATGGTGAGTKTCATGGACAACAATTGTTAACTATSGTTAACCATTGTTAACATGCTCAACCATTGTSAAGGTCATCCAAATTCAACCACGGTCATGTGAAACCATGGTAAACTATAGTCAACAATAGTAAACAAAARTCAACCAAGGTGTACATAAGTTAACCATGGCTATGGTCAACCATAATTAACCATGGTCATGGTAAAYCAAGGTCAACCASAATTAACCATGGTCATGGTCAATGAAGGTTAACCATAATTAACCATGGTCATGGTCAAGMAAGGTGATGGTCAACAATATTTAACCATGGTAAACAAAAGTGAGCCATGGTCTTGGTCAATGTCAACCACACTCTTGGTCAACCATGATCATCCATGGTGAACCATAGTAAACCAAAGTGAACGATGATCTTGGTTTATGTAATAATGTATTTATGCATTGATGGATTAATTAATAGATCATTAATATATTAATTAATTAATAAATTAGTACTTTAGTGCATTTATGTAGTATCACATTAATATATTGATACATTTTTAATTTATTTTTTCATTATTAATGTATTACTTTACTGATGTATTGATACTTTATTAATTAATTAATATTTTACTAATATATTAATACTTTAATAATGTTTTACTTTATTATTTAATGTATTATTTTATTAATTAACAGGTTACACTAATACATTACACTGCATTAATGTATTGATGCTTATTATACATTACATTAATGTAATAATTAATTAATACATTAATTTTGGTCCCCATGCATGTTGAACATCAACTAACAACAACCACTTTATAAAAGAGGTCGATCCACCCCATTTATTCACCTTTCCAAATTAATGGCATTATCAACCACTTTTATAAAGTAGTTGTTACTAGTATATACCTGTAACAAGAAAAAAAAAGAAACCATTTAGCTATTGGTTCATGATTTGGTTGCGAGATGCTCGTAGAGGTCTGAGGTGTCGACTCTAACTAGAAAGACAATAGTTGTATTGTTGTTAACATTTCATAAGAACATTTTTCAATGACGCAACCTGGCCACATTTTCCGAGGTATCTATCATGTTCATTGCTTAGAGACTGTATGTTTGATTCCTGTCGACAAAAAAATGAAACCTGAAATTGTAACCATCCATTCATAGCTCCCTAGATTTCATTATGGATATCCAGAATTCTACTAGCTCTCATTTTGGATATTCGAACTTTGTTGAATAAAATATAGAATTCAATTATGAATGAATCACTCTCGCCATATTTATGCAAGTTGGGACTCTATTGGCATATCATCTTATTGATTGATTAATTTAGTGCAGTGAGTACAACAAAGGAAATCAATGGTGAAAACACCATCAGTAGGTAGATTACATTTGGGGTGTCAAGGATTTGAAGTGTCAATGAAGGGATTGGGATGCATGGGTATGTCTCACGGATATGGACCTTTGAAGCTCGGGGAAGAGATGATATCTTTAATCTGCCATGCCATCATCAAAGGAATAACTTTTCTCGACACTGCAGATTTTTATGACCCTTTCACCAATAAAGTGTTGGTTGGAAAGGCGAGACTATGAGCATGAATTTTTATCTTTTCTTGTTGATGTCTCTATATTGTAGCTTAACCAAGTTGATAGAATCCTTAAATATGGTTTGTTGATTACGGGTCATTAAAGTTATAAGGGACAAAGTCCAATTAGCCACAAAGTTGTTATTTAGATAGGTTGATGGAAAACCACATATTCGAGGAGATCCTGCATTTTTTCGTGTTTCCTACAAAGCAAACTTGAGGAGACTTGATGTGGATTACATTGATCTTTTCTATCAACAACTTATAGATGCTAAAGTTCCCATGGAAGTTAGAGTATATATGGATGTGAAAGTTTTGTTTTTTAAACATACAGGCATGTATGAATGGAATAGATATATTTTCAAAGAATAAAGGCTTGTAGGATGATACAATATAGCTCCTAAATCTAACTTATCACATAGGAAAAAATATGGTTGAACATTGAATAGTTACAAAATCTTACCAAGAAACGTTTCTCACTTTGTTCAATGACATTGACATATATTTTTCCAATAGAGTGGTACTACTACATTATGCTATAAAAATCCAAGCATCTAAGATATTCATTCTCTTTCTATAAACTCTATAGAAACCTTATCAGACTATGTATGCTTGCTTATGAGAAGCATATTGATTTTCTACATTCTTTTAAATATTAAATTGTTGAAGAAACGAAGAGCATTGTAGAGTTAGTTGATGTTGGTTTTTATCATCAATCTGGGAAGTTTTAAATTTATTATAGTAGATAATTTTAAATCTATTGTGAGTCAACATAGCAAAATCAGATAACAAGAAGCTTGAATATCCTCCAGCATGTATCCCTATGGGTATAGCCAATATCCCTCTAGTATAGCCAGGGCCATATGATACTACTAGAATATAATAAAATTTCATTTATTGAATTCAATAGAAAAAAGTCATCTAGTGTGAGTCGAGTCATAGCAAAAAGATTAGATACAATTGTTGCAAATCAGGGGAAGAAAAAAGAAAAGGAATTCTTGAGAATTTATACCATTAAAAGAAAGATACAGTAGCCAAAAATAAATTCACCAATGTATCATAAGCAAGTGTAACCGCATTTTCCATGATTTAGAAGATAGAAAATGCACTGAGAACAAATATAACAAAAATGAATTTCGTTATGTCACATTTCCTCTGCTTCATAAACATCCTTATAGTGATGTCATCAGATGATCTAGTCATAAAAAAATTTAGAACTAATATGCATTAGAATAAAAATAATAGTATAAAAACATACAAAATATAAATACTTTCTAAAAACTAATCCAAAATTAGAAGCATTTCTCCATGATGTATACCATTAAACATCCAATTTTCCAAGATAGGAAAATCCTAAACAACATTTTCTAACAAGCCTTTACTATCAAAAATGCAAAATCCTTTCAAAGTTTCAGGAACCATGTATTCCTGGAGAAAGAGGATCCCACCTCCTTTTTAAAGTTTCAGGAACCATGTATTCCTGGAGAAGGAGGATCCCACCTTCAGTAGATGACTTGCCTAAAAATAAAAGCCACTCAATTATTTCAATTTTAGTCAAATGTTCCCTGTGTAAATAGAGAATACCACATAGTAGAGTCTATCGCAAATCCAGTGAACCCTTTTTTAGGGAAATAAAATCAACAACAAATACCACATAGTATAGGCTAAAGTAAATACATTGAACCACTTTTTAGGGAAAGAAAATCAACAACGAATACCACATAGTATAGGCTAAAGTAAATAAATTGAACCACTTTTTAGGGAAAGAAAATCAACAACTAAGAGAATGATACCATTGAAGTGAAAATAAATATTGAAAATGTAATACTACCAGTTTTGATAAAATTGCATTGCTATCACCATATGGAAGAAGAAAGCGACTAAAAAAAAGAATTTACAAAAAACTTGATCTCTGTCTAATGTTTGATTTCCACCGCTGAGCACGTCTAGTATATTATTAGTCCCTAGCATAGGCATAGAGGGACTATAGAGATCAATAATTCGTTGACTTCATATTATTTTGTCCTTTGACCATAAATATTTTCATATTATCTATTGTTGGAACCAGGGAACTAAAAACACTGATTTTTATATAATAAAAAGTATCATATTTTTCATGATCTGATTGGACAACAGAATGGGGTCTTATTGTCGTCTTTGCTATTCCCAATGTTATATATGTTTTCATATCCAAAGTATTTGATCGTACATGGTCTTTTTGAATGATATATTTTCTTATGCATTGGTCGAAGGTGAATTAATGCTAGCATTAATTCGAATGTTTGGTTTAGCATTTTATGCTAGGTAAATTTATGGAAATGTTTGATATACTGGCATATCCAAAGTTTGGCCTTCGAATACATTCTCTATTGTTCGAACTATTGTTACATAAATTATAATAAATGTTTGGGATACGTCAGAGACCTGCCACATTTTATTTTTTTCTTAAATGTTTACAGAGCATTTCTGACAAACTTAAATGTTTACCTAACAGGATTGGCAACATTGAATGTTTACTTAGCAGGCTTGTTACAATACATTTTCTTCTTTTTTATTTATTTATATGCTTTAGCACCATTGCTGGTTCACTGGTTCATGCTTTTTTTTTGCATCTCCACTGATTTCTTAATTGCCTATTGTTGTTTTTCTTATTTGGTTGTTTGTGTTGTTGCAGTTTGCACGTTTGGGGTTCTGCAACCGTGATTGGAACTGCGTCATTCCTGGTGGATTGGTTGTTTCTTGCTTGTTTGTTCGTTGTGTGTTGTTTATTGTTGTTTGATTCAACTTTGCAGGGTTCGGGTCCTGCAACTGCAGTTGGGCCTTTTGGTTCTTCTTAACTGGGTTGTTATTTGATGCTTGTTCTTGTTTTCCTAGGGTTTGCAATGTTGGGATGTTGCATCCGTAGTTGGATCTGTTGTTACATTCTTTTGCAGTGGACTCTCCATAAAATACTATTAAGATAAAATAACATACAAAAAAAATTGCAGTCGATGTAAATTGCATCTCTTATGCATTGAACTAGAGATTGTCGGCCTCAAACTATATTTCATAGTTGGAGGTGTTTTTTCAATGGTTTATGTCTTACTATGGTTTCATATTTATGAGAGTAAGTTTTGTTGTGTGAGCGATATAGTTTTTATCTACCTTTTTTTGCCCTCTTGTAAACTATGTTTCTGGTTCTATAGTTTCTCATGTTTTTGTGGTCAGTCCAATCGACTACCATTCGGTTGCATACTTAACCAGTTTTATGGACGCGGCTTCACGGATAGGTGCTATTGAACTATGGGATCTCATGTTCGATGTATACATCTTTCACCCATAACTTTCGTGCTCTACAATTCGACCCTACACTACTTGAAGTCGCAACCGTGCCTCTTCCTATGATGAGTTTGTCTATCCTACCTACCTTTCCATACTTAGTCGAGTTTTCAAAGTTTGGCGGGTTGACGCATTTCCGAGTTCAGAAAATTTAAAATCATTTGTCACTCCCGTCCATCCCCTCTACCTTTCTCCCTTCCCAATAGACATTAATTATTCTTTGAAAAGTCACAGCCAACCAGACAGGTTCAAAAAGATTGGCTTTAATAAGAAGAAAGATCGAGAACATCTCCCATTAAAATGAATAGACATGCGAATATTGTGGGATCTGGTAATTTCTTTTCCCTTCATTTTGAATTTCCAAAAAAAAAAAAAAATGGCTCTTTTGGTTTTCTTAAAGGCTTCGGCAAGGTGCACGAACGTGTCACCCACAGAAGCCTTGACATCATGTCCCTCTTTAATATTGTGCATATCTTAGATGTCATATTTGAGAATCTGATCGGATATGCTAATGTTAATACGTGCTATTAATTAGTATTCAACATAAATATTAAAAATATTGGCATTAATAAGCAAAAATATCGAGAACATCTGTCATTAAAATGAATTAACAAAAAATCTATGGAAGATCATCCAGCGTTGTTTTGAAATACTTGTTGCCATTTATCTCTATCATCAAAGAGTTGCACTTTACCATGCCTTCATTCTAATGGTCCTAGTTATGGACATGTAAGACAACTTAGAGATGCAATTGAGGCCCAGATGAAAGAAGAGAGACTAGTTTTATGTGAAGTGAGCTTTGAATAAAAATAAACTCTATTATCCAACCGAAACTTAGAGAGGAGGAAAAAAAAAGGAGAAGTATCTTCTAGTTGGTGTTCTCCCTGTATTCGATGCTTTCGTTGGTTGAAAAGGTTGCTTGGATATTTGTTTGTTGAACTTTTTTGTTTTCTTGCTAGGAGTTGTAATGTATTTTCAGGTCACATGCAAAATACTTCTTGGTTGAAGTATATAGTTTCTTCTAACAACACATATTTGGCAAGTGTATCTATTTCTGCAGATCGCACAAGAATTTATCTTCCTCGTGGGCATCGCACTTACCATGGATTGCAAAATGGTCTGTGATGTTTGTAAACGATGTGAAATATTACTTCATTTGTGAATGTAACGAGAGGCGGGTAACAAAAATTGTATGGGTGGATAAAATGACATATTATCACTACAAAAGTTTATATTTCAAAGTTTGTTGAGATACTTCTAGGTGTGGTAACCGACTTGACAGAAAGCCATGTTCTTTGTCAAAGTTAGTTTGGTTTCCCCTGGATGTAGTTGCAGACTCCACATATTTGGCGTCACCTTCGAACATTCCAGAACTTTCTGTGGGCCACCATATTTTCCACCGCTATGAAGAAAGATATATTCTAATGCAATCTGCAACATTTGATACACTTGCCATATCTGTGCTGATGCATTCTGCAACATTTGATACATTTTCCAGACCTGTGCATCCCGAAGAAGCCATGTACTTCAACAAAATAACATCTTGCAGCTGGATTTCATGTTCCTTCCAATTTACGCTAATAAAACAAAGAAGTTCAACATAAAAATATTCAGGAAGGATTTTCAACCAAACAGATGATCGAATACGAGAATATAAGTTAGAACATACTTGAATTTTTTTCCTGTCCCATAGCTAATGTCACATAAAATAACTCCCTCTACTTTGAATTTGGCCTGGATCACATTTCTAAGTTGTCTCGGATGTCAATGGTCAGGAATATTGCAAGGAAAGCACCTTAAACCCCAAGTTTTCGACGTCAAAGGAAAATTAATACTTGACAAACAATGGAATGTTGGATAACCAGCCATTGCAAGAATTCCATATCTAGAAGAGACAAGCTATTCAAAAAACTGGGATAGATCTAGTTGTCAACACCAATTAACCAAGACCGAAAATTGATATTCAACTCATTTTTTACGAATATTTTCAATGTACATATTTTTTCTGGTCGGCGGCAGGAAAAACCACAATAATTGTGGAAAATAATCTCATTTGTATTTTGTAACCCATATTATTTGAATATAGAGTAATTGTGGAATTTTTTTTAAAGTGTTTTCCAATCTATGGTATTGATTTTCATTTTATTTTATACCTTTTTTCCATGTGTGTCGTTAAACATGGACGACAAGATTTTCTTTCTTCTCATCACTACTTCAATTTAAATAAAAGGCTACTCTGTTCGTTTCTTACATTTTAAATTGAAGAATAATTTTTCATAGGCCATATTTATGTGGCGTGGGCCCTATACTTAAATAAATAAATTGGAGGACCCGTCCTTCTTGCATTCTTCGGGTCCCATAAATAGAATGAATTAATGACTTACAACAACGCATCTCAAGTTTTGACGCAATGTTCATGTTCAATATCTTGCATATATTGTAGTTTCTTCTGTTGGAATAAATATAAAAACCTCCTCTTGGGAAAAACTTAGCCAATTATCTTCCCATCAGGTCTCGGGTTTGCGGTATTCAACAACTATGTTCCATGTTCTATCATATACATCTTACAACCAAAGAGCGTCTGTGATATGCAATTTATGATTTAACTAGTGATAACTCACCAGGGGTTCGAAAAGCTTCACATTAATAAAGGAATAGCTAAAGGTGCCTTAATTACTTAAATCACACCAAATTTTCATTACATTTAATTTTTTTTAGATATTAATGTTTATGGAGAGTTGACGTTTTCTCATGTCATTGCAAGGAATACAATATGAGTAGATGATAAGGAGTTTATCTCATTGAAACCACAATGCAAATTCATGTTTCTTGTTGCGTTATATACATCTTGCAGTTAAAACGTTTGTGGGTTCAATGAAATTTGAGAACCAAAGAGCTTCCTACAAATTGGGAGATCATTTGCATTTGAAATAGAAACAATCCATTGATATATATTAGTATGGATACTATTCAAATAAATATCAAAACTTTCTCTAATAATACATATTAGTATGAATACTATTAAAATAGATATCAAACCTTTCTCTTGGCCAATACTTTGCCAATTATCTGACCACCAGGCCCCGGGCTGGTAGTATCCATCACCTATGTCCCGTGTTTCATCATATACATATTGTAGCCAAAGAACTTCAGTGATCTGCATTTTATGAATTTACTAGTAAGAAACCACCAGGGGTTCGAAAACATTGCCATTAATAAATGAAAAAAAAATGTTTTTCGACTTTTAGATACTTATCCCTTTTCCCCTTTTCATTTTCCCGTCCATTATCGCTTTCTGGTTTTCTACTTAGTTTTATTTATATGATCGGCGGTTGCAAGATTCGTGGGCTGACATATCTTCATCTCCATCTCTATCTTCACATGACGAATCTTACCGACCACTATTCCTTTGCATACTTAGTCAATTGTATGGCCGTGGTTGTCAGGTTCGCACATAGGAAATCGCCTTTTCTTCTTCCCTCCTATTATCGCTTTATGGACATATACTTAGTCGTCTTTCTATGATATCTGGTTCCAGGGTTGGCGGGCGGACATGTCTTCATCTCCATATATATCCTCACATGACAAATCCGATCGATCGTTGTTCCTTTCCATACTTAGCCAATTTTATGGTTGTCGTTGTCGGATTGGCACTTACGAACTCGGTTGTTTATTGTTTCGTTATATACATATTGAAATCAAAACATCTGTGATCTACAATTCCACTGTTGGTTCCTTGTATACATTAAATTTGTTCAAAGTATATTTTGTTGCCTTCCATCCCCACCAACTTCACACCCTTCCTGATATACATTAACTATGCTCTTACTAGTGACAAATGGAAAGACTAGTATGAAATAATTGGTGCTCGTTGCTCCACTTTATACAAATTGATAAACGGACTACGACATCGTCCCCTCTTCCGTGTTACACATTATGCATTGAAATGTTCTGAACTATAAAATTTGGTCGTCAGGGACTTGCATCCTCTGGAGAAACCTTGTGACCGTATTTTGGATCCTCGCGTTGGCGGGTTGGCGAACACTCCAAGTCCTAGTCATTGTTTCATGTTCTACCCATCCCCATACTTCTTTCCAGATATGCAACACTAAAGGTTTAATACTAGAATAGAATCATGCAAGAAGCGTAAAAAAACCGTTATTAATATGTAAAATTCGGGACAACCAACCACACCTAGAGAACTTATCCAAAAACATGCAAAGAAGATTTTGCTTAGCAAAAGAAAGTCCCGGCCAACGTTTCCATGTTCCATACTTGCACACTTTTTCCATTGCAGGTTACTGGATTGACGACCTCAAAATTGTGTTTCAAATTTTCGGTGAGTTGCAAAGAGCGCTCGGAGTTCCGCAATATACAATTTGTCCGCAGTAATGTATAAAAAATCTTAATTCTCTTTCCCCCCCCCCCTCTATTATCCCTTTTTGGTTCTATATTTAGTCGCAGCAATATGATCACGACCTCATGGATTCACAAATTGACAACTCTTTATCTATATATTCACACCATGATCCTGACTGGCCGCATTCCCTTTTGATACTTAGCCAATTATGTAATCAATGGGTCCTGGATTTGCGATATCCAACACCTATGTCCCATGTTCCCTCATATACATATTGCACCCAAAGAACTTCTGTGATCTGCTATTTATGCCTTTACTGGTGAGAACTCATTAGGGGTTCGAAAGGATTTGCATTAATAAGAAACCAATAGATGTTCTTCTCTGAGATACTTAATTATTTTTTCGTTGTCTTCTTCCCATGTATTATCACTTTCTAGTTATATACTTAGTCGCCTTTCTATGATTGTGGGTTCCAACGTTGGCATGTTGACATATATTCATCTCCATCTATATCCTCACATGAGGAATTCAACCGACCACTGTTCCTTTTCATACTTAGTCAATTTTATGCCCACGGTTGTCGAGTTGGTGCTTCTGAACTCTGTTGTTTCTTGTTCTGTGATATACATTTTCCACTCAAACTTTTTGTGATCTACAATGCCACTGTAGACTCCATCCTTTTTCCCTTTTTTTTTCCCGTCTATTATGGCACTATAAAGTATGGAAATGAGATTTTATAGAGCATGTATGGAGTCTGCATTCCATATGTAGCCACTTTTTGGATCGCAGGTTCTCAGGCGGGCAGGCTCAAAATGGTCCTCCATTGTTCTGTGCCCTACAAATAGCACCCAAAATTCTGTGATATACAAATTGAATGCAGAATTCCCAAAATTTTGCATTCCATAAGAATCCGACCGACCACTGTTCCTTTTCATACTTAGTCAATTTTATGCCCACAGTTGTTGGGTTGGCACTTTCGAACTATGTTGCTTCTTGTTTCGTGATATACATTTTCCACTCAAAATTTCTGTGATCTACAATTCCACCATGAACTCCTTCGTCCTTTTTCCCTTTTTTTCTTCCTGTGTATTATGGGACTATAGAGTATGGACATGATATTTTATAGAGCATGTACAAACTTTGCATTCCATACATAGCCACTTTTTGGATCGCGGGTTCTTGAGAAGGTGGGCTCAAAATCGGCCCTCCATTGTTCCGTGCCCTACAAATAGCACCCATAATTATGTGATATACAAATTGACAAGTGGACCTGCAGGCTGACTGGCTCAACATTGCACTTATTTTCAATACTAAATTATCTCTTACTAGTGACAATTGGACACACTGGTATGAAACAGTTGGCATCACACCCTCCACAATATAGAAATTGACTACTGACTTTTGACATGGTCCGCTCTGCCATGTCACATATTATGAATTCAAATGTTTTGATTGATACAATTTGAACGTCGGGGCCTTGCATCTTCTGGAGAGACCTTGTCAGCTTGTTTTGGATCCTCTTGTTGTCGTGTTCACGAAATGTCCAATTCTTGGATTTTTTTCGGGTTGGCCCTTTCAAATTATGTTGGTTCTTCTTCCATAATATACATCTTGCACTCAAAATTTTCGTTATCTACAATTCCACCGGGCACTCAGCCCTTTTTCCCTTTTCTTCTTCTCGTGTGTTATCACCTTTTGGTTATATACTTAGTCACATTTCTATGATCACTGGTACCATCGTTGTCGGGCTATCATATCTTCATTTCCATCCATATCCTCACATGACGAATCTGATCGACCATTGTTCCTTTCTATACTTAGCTAATTTTATGGTCGCTCTTGCTGGGTTGGCGCTTTTGAACTCTATTGCTTCTTGTTCCGTGATATACATATTGAAATCAAAACTTTCATCATCTACAATTCCACCATGGATTCCTCAAACTCGCAAGATTCATTCTACCACAGTTCAGAAATGTTTCAAAGTATTTGTCATTGCCTTCCATCCCCACTAACTTCTCGTCATTCCTAATATACATTGGTTGTGCTCTTACTAGTGATAACTGAACACAATGGCACGAAACAGTTGGCATCCTTCCCTCCATAATATACAAATTGACTACCGGGTTCACATCTTGTACTCAAAATTTCCATGATCTACAATTCCACCGCAGACTCCTTAGTCCCTTTTCCCTTTTCTTATTCCCATGTATTATGGCTTTCTGGTTATATACTTAGTCTCCTTTCTATGATCGTGTGTTCCAGCATTGGCGGGCTGACATATATTTATCTCCATTTATATAATCGCATGATGAATCAGATCGACCGTTGTTGCTTTCCATACTTAGCCAATTATATGGCCACGGTTATCAGGTTGGCAGTTTTGAACTCTGCTTCTTCTTATTCTATGATGTACATCTTGCACTCAAAACTTTCTTGATCTACAATTACTTCGCGATTGCTCGAACTCACAAGATTCACACTGCCACGGTTCAAAAATGTTTCAAAGTATTTCTCGCTTCCTTCCATCCCCACTAACTTCTTGTCCTTCCTAATATACATTGGTTATGCTCTTACTAGTGACTCTACTAGTGAAAACTGCACACACTGATACAAAAAAATTTGCATCCGCCCCTCTGCAATATACAAATTGACTACCGGGTTCTGACATCATCCCCTCTTCCATGTTACAGATTATGCATTGAAATGTTCCGAACGATACAATTTGACTGTCGGGACCTCACGTCTTCTGGGGAGACCTTGTCAGCCTATTTTGGATCCTCGTGTTGACGGGTTCACGAAATCTCCAATTCTTAGTCACTTTCTCGGGTTGGTGCATTTGAACTTTGTTGCTTCTTATTCTGTGATATACATATTTCACTCAAAATTTCCGTGATTTACAATTCCACCGTGGACTCCTTAAGTCTTTTTTCCCTTTTCTTCTTCCCATGTATTATCACTTTGTGGTTATATACTTAGTCGCTTTTCTGTGATGGCGGGTTCTAGCATTGGCGGGATGACATATCTTCATCTCCATATATATCCTCACATGACGAATCCGACCGACCACTGTTCCTTTCCATACTTAGCCAATTTTATGGCTGCGCTTGCCGGGTTGGCACTTTTGAACTCTGTTGTACTTCTTGTTCCATGATATACATATTGCACTCAAAATTTCTATGATTTACAATTCCACCATGGACTCCTTATTCCTTTTTCCCTTTTCTTCCTCCCATGTATTATCTCTTTGTGGTTATATACTTAGTCTCTTTTCTATGATCCTGGGTTCTAGCATTGGCGGGCTGACATATCTTATCTCCATCTATATCCTCACATGACAAATCCGACCAATTGTTGTTCCTTTCCATACTTATCCAATTTTATGGTCGTGGTTGCCGCATTGACACTTTCCAACTCTGTTGCTTCTTATTCTGTGCTATACATCGTGCACTCAAAACTTTCGTCATCTACAATTCCACCATGGACTCCTCGAACTTGCAAGCTTCACTCCACCACGACTCACAAATGTTTCAAAGTATATGTCGCTACCTTACATCCCCACTAACTTCCTATCCTTCCTAATATACATTAGTTATGCTCTTACTAGTGATATACAAATTTCCCTCTGGACTGTCCTACCATACCCTCTTCAGTGTTACGCGTATTGCACTCAAAAACATCTGAGACATACAATTTGACCCTCATGCCCTCACCTCCAACGGTTGTACCTTGTAACCCTATTTTGAAGCTGATTTTTCCCGTACCTATGACCTCCGTACTTTCTTAGTATGCAATTAGAAACCTTTCATGGTAACAGTTGACCATGCAGGAACCGTCAACATTGTCATTAATGACTGAAACGCTTGAGGAGATCTCCCATTATTACGCATTAAACCAAGATCTACGAAGATTTATTTTGTCCCTTCCAATTGTTCATCTCTAACACACGTAGTTGTTTTGGTCCTCTCAAGAAATATACAATGCTTAATCGCTCATTTCCGTATCTTCCATGTTCACATTTCTATGTATGCAATTACTAGTGTTTAATGATAACACCGCATCATGCAACAACCATCCAAATTGTCATTAATGAATGAAAGTCTCGAGGAGATATCGCATTCACATGCATTGGACCAAGATTTGCACAGGGTTATATTATCCCTTCCAAATTTTCATTTCATTCATCATCTGGAGAAAACAAACGTTCTTGTAGACTTATGGCAGCAGGTCGACAACAGTTTTGTGGAGAGACAGTAAATATCTTCCAACATCAGGACCAGGACTTCCAGTGGTCCAAGGCATACTTTTACTATTCATCCCATTCTGCCCAGAACGAAGTGATTTGGACCTCTGGAATCACTCGTGTAGGTTGTGTGCCGGAGGTTTTTAACTATAAGCAGGTGGTCTCTTAGTGCATCGAAAAATATATTCCAAGCCAACGAATTATTCCACTGCACGACCATGCTCTTGTTTGTTTGTCGCCTCAGGTCTTCCGGAAGATGTTAAAATTGCCTCAGCCAACATTAACGTTCAGAGGAAAAGATTGAAAACAATTCCTAGAAAAATATGATAACGGGTTGGAAATCTTGGCCGAGTTCCTCAAAGACCCGATAAGAGTTCCTCAATATATCACAAAGTTGCAGGTAAGTTCCTTTAGAAATCCATTCCAGTAAATTGCTTGGTTGTTTACAAGAATAATGGTACATGCATCCACGACAAGCATTTCCCATATAATTATTTTTATTTTGTACTTCATAGTCAATGAACAATTCATTTTCGAATGGGGGAAGATAATTTCCATTGAGTTTTGTTTCCAGTTGTCACGATTCAAAGACTCAAATAAATTTCATATGTCATCCTACTTCATTTTCGCAATAGTGCATTGTTGTCTGTTTCCAAAACTTTCTCTTTCCAATAAAATAAATTGTGGATTCAACCCAATAACATTCTGGTACCAGGCCCTATGGAGGCACAAGGCCTCCCATTGTTTTTATGAAGTTTTAATGGCTTTGTCTCAGTTTTCAAAGATTTTTTGTTAGGGAAGGATGCTCCATGAATGTCTGGCCAGGCAACCCAATTTTTGAACAGGAAGGGAACACTTGAACAAAAGGAAAATCATAGTGTACTCATGGTCTTTGGCTCTAAGGAAAATATTTCTTTCCTTCCATTCAACATCACAGACAAGATGTTTGTTGTAGAAATAGCAAGGCAATACAACCATTGGTTGCATTTTTTCCATGACAAGAAAAAAAAAAGTTCATTCCTCTGCCCTGGAAATTCGGAGACTTCGTGTGCAGAAACGTCAACAAGATTGATGAATTTGCCAGCCATTTCAAGAAATTGAACCTAACGTATGTTGAAAGGCTAAAAGAATTCGACCCTAATGGGATTTTTCGAGAAAATTTACTGGTAGTTGGATTTAACAACTCTTTTATGCATAGACACCTGACCAAAGACAGGGACAGTGAAGACAACAATGCTTCTTCTGGAAATTGCGATGCAGAGACATTGCAAAGCGCGACTGAATTGTATAGACAACAGGGAAAAGTATCCAGTGAGAAGAGTGCACAGTCCCCCGCCAACACTCCCAAGAGAACGACATCACATAACATCACTTCAACGAACCCACCCCATTAAGAAAGAAACCCACAAATGTTCGAACGGAGGAGGAGATAAGAACCCTCCACGCATAAAAATTTATAGTTCTCACAAAATCCCACTGTCGAAGAAGAGAAAAAAGAATGCAAGGCAGGTAGACGAACCCGAAATTGAAAGTGAACAGGTGCAAATTGAAATTGAAACTGAGCACATGCACAAAATTGGGTCATCTGCAGTGGAAATAGTTGAGAATGATTTTTTTTACGAAGATGAATCCTTCATATTCTAGAGCGTTGTTTTTGATAGCCAATCTAAAAGTATGGTCATTGAAAAGAGAGATGTAACAAAGAGGAAAGGAAAAACTCGCACAGAGATTAACTTTATGAAAATGTGGTCGTCCCAAATCTCCCTATTTCACCAAGTAATCGGTGATGATCTTCGTGATTCCATTGAAGGAATTGAAACGGAAAATGCCAGAGTGAAAGAATGCCTCAATGAATTTTAGCAGCCTTTCATTGCAACCCCTGAATTTGCCAGTCCTTTAGCAAAAAACATGCTTTCTACCATTGCAACCAAGATGAAAGTATCCTCTACCCTCCTTGCATGCCCTAGATCCCTTGTAGATAATAACATCAACAAAAGAATGCAGCTAGTTATTGAATCCTGGGAAACATCGCAAAATTTAGTTTCCTCAGAAAGAAGGAAAATGATTTGCTCGAACATTTGGAGGCGAATTTTAAAAATGATCAGCGTTTCTATGAAGAGGTGCTGACACATGTTTCCAACCATGTCGTCAACACATCGGAACTGAAATGAAGACAAGAGAAACTACCCTCCCCAAAGAGGACCAAAAAAGTAAAATCATGCTAGGAAAAGAAAGTTAAGAACCCGGAGCTCATTGTTGAATCATGTAAACAAGCCATATCATAAAAGGAATATTTATTCACAAGCCTGATCCAAATAGACTTAGCTAGAAGTACCAACAAGGTTGAAGACCCAAACTTAATTCTCAAATCCTTGTCAATCACCAAAGAATCCTTCCATGAACAACTTGATATTTTAAAGGGGTTGTCTTTCAAAAAGTTTTACGACATAGTTGAACATCGTGTAGATGAGCTCGAGCGCTGGGTACTGGACTATGCGGCACACAATGAAGAAATTGAACAGAGTCTACATAGTATTTCAATTGATATAAGGAAATTAGAAAATGACCTTTACGACATAGAAATCCAGGATGAAATCAACATGCCCCCCATGAGAAGCTACATCGAAGAATGGTTCCAACAAAGAATGGACAACCTCGTCCAAGAAGGGAAATAACCGGTTGACATGACTCCACTGACCATCGACGACGACAACAAAAACGCATGGGCTTCATAGTAAGTCTATATTGGCATCTTGTTTTCTTTATCAATCTAGTTTAAGTCTATATTGTCATCTTCTTTTCTTTATCAATCCAGTTATTACCTCTTTAAATAGAAAATTGTAACCAAAGACTCATAACTTCCAATTTCTTCTTTTCAGGTCTTCCTCTCTACCTTCATGAACTTCTTCTTTTGGCATTCCTAATTCTTGTACTTATTTATTTTTATGGTCCGCGGGAGACCTAATCCCAGTCTATATGACAAACGCATTTAAATTTCCATAAATATGTAACAGGAATTATTAATTTTTGATAAATTTAAAAGAAAACTGATTCAAAATGCCTTTATTGTATGCTAAATTTTGGGTTTCCAGGAACCTTTGTTGTTTGTTCCAAAGAAAACTAATTCGGGAATGCTACATTTTTTGTGTCCTATTGTATGCTAATTTTTTTTTTTTCCGGGAACCTTTGTTGATATAACAGACGTTACTACTTTCAAAGAAAACTAATTCAGTAATGCCTTTGTTGCACGATGTTGTTACTATTATATTGTTTTAAAGAAAACTAATTTGGAAATGCTAATTTTTTTGTGTTTTGTCCACGAACCTATGTAACAGACGTTATTACTATTCTATTGTATGCTACATTTTTTTTACTAGGAACCTTTTAAATGTTCTTGTAATGAACGTTCTTACTAGGAACCTTATTATTATTGTACACTACTTTTTTTTTGTCTAGGATCTTATTAAATCTTTCTTGTACTATCAAGCTTAGATACTAGGAACCTTTGTTGATGTACCAAACATTAATATTTTTTGATAAATTTCAAATTAAACTAATTTGGGAAAACTAAATTTTGCATGGATACCACATGTACTTCAACTTTCTACCCACATGTCTATACTCGATCGCATTTATTCCCATTCCAACCTGGCATGGTGATCCAGAATCGGATCCAGGAACCTGACAGGGCTAAAAAAGGCTCAAAAATGAAAGTTCTCAGAATTCAACGAAACCAATGCCATTGCGTCCGTCTCATTCTCCCTATTCCAGCCATATATTTACTTTCTCAAAAAAGACACTGGATGTGAAAAATATCGCACGACAATTAGATTCTTCTATGGCAAAAGTCAATGGTCAACTGGGAAATGAATAAGTGCCACATGGCCCAGGCATGGGCAGCCACATGGCACTTCACTACTATTTGGCATGTAAAAATTATGTAGGGGTCAATGGGATTCGAACCTCTGACCCATGGCTAACTCCAAGTCTTTGGTAAAGCCCTATTACCAACCTACCAAAGCTAAATTGATGAAAAAAACCCACTTTTATATAGCTTTGGGTTAAAATGTCCAAAGGAGGGCACAAGGGGGCTAGGGTTAAGCCCCAACAAAAGGTTTCATGGTAGGTGCGTGCCCAAGAGCTAGTGTTGGGCACGCCCAAGGGGCAGTTTAGCCCAGAACACATGAAAGGCGCCCCAAAACCAGGAGCTGCAGTTAAGGGGGCTGGCACTTAAGCATTGGGCGCGCCAGCACTTGGCCATGTGGCCCCATACGACCTGTAAAATGGGGCGCGCACCCCTGTTAGAGGGGACTACTCTGTAATTTGGGAAAATTTTGGTTTTTTAACATTATAGAGTGGGTTTTTCACTAATATTATGCCCAGAAAACGGATTTTTTGGGGATTTTGGCCCATTTTTGGGAGATATTGGGCTCTTTTTGAGGCCATATTTTGGGAGGAAGTTGTGGATGGATAACCAAATTCAGATATATATAAACCAAGCCTATTTGAGGCCATGAAATAAAGTCAGAGAAGAGTTATGCTGAAGGGAAGCCAAGCCAAAACCATTTTTATGCAGGGAAGTTATTGAGGAGCAGACGCTTGCGGGCCATTTCTGGGAGCTCTGGTCATCTGTTTTGCGTGTCGTTTCTTCTGTTGGGTTCTAGATATCTGGAAGAACATGACCAGATCAGTCTTGTATCCTAATGACACTACTTTTATGTAATTTTGAGCTTTGAACATAAATAAAGGAGCCTCCCCCACTGAGACAAAGGCCCAGAGACGTAGGCAATTTTGTGTCGAACTCCGTTATCACTTCTCTGGTTATGGTTTGTTGTTTTTATTGCTTCAGTTCAGATCTATATATTGTTTTATGGCTGATATGTTCCTTCATTAAAATCATCCTCTTTCATTCAGCTTCTTAAATGGTTAATTAACGCATGCAATTTAAAAACTCATCCATAGTCATTAAAAGATCTTTCCGGATCAAGTGGTATCAGAGCTAGTTGACGTTTGGATTTGAGTTTTGCATGTTAACCAGGGAAAAAATACAGTGTGGTGAAGGTGAGCTTGTTGCAGAGAATCCATTAATTGGATTAATAAAGAGAGCTTCTCACAATGAGAAGATGACATCGGAAGAAGGGCTTTCTCAGGATGAGAAAGAGTTCCGGAAAACTTTCCTTGCTATGTCGAAGATGGTGAAAGTTTTGTACGAGGATTACTTGGAACGAAAGAGACCAGTTTTGGGTGAATCTTCAAAGGGAAAAAGTGAAGAGGAA
>SNQJ01S0035665.1:4354-19851 GCA_010110895.2 Picea sitchensis
CATCATTGAAATGACCATTATCTACTTGAACTGTTCCAGATCCTACAACACTAAGAGATCTATCATCACCAACAAATATTTTCTTGGTGTTACATTCATTTAGAGAAAAAAATATGGCTTTATCCTTAGCCATATGATAAGATTCTCCTAAATCAATAAGCCACTCATCAGAAGAAGAATTAGAAGTTGTGTTGAAGGAGAAACCAAAAGTGGAAAGTGCATGTCCATGAGAAGAAGAAGAAGAAGTAGAATCAATATTGATGTTGTGCTTCTTCATCACTGCTTCTAAAGTTGCCATCTTCTTGAAAAATTTAGACTCATCATGACCCTCTTTATCACAAAAGTTGCAATATCTGTCAATCTTCTTATTTTTATATTTTGCTCCTTTGTCACCATTAGGAGTTGAAGTTGTCTAAGCGGGTTTGGGACCCTTATGTTGCTTGTTGTTGTAGCGAGGATGTTTCTTCTCGGGATACTTGGGTTTATCTTTTTGCTGGGAAACTAAGGCTTTGTTGGAGGTACCTGCATTGTTGATCACTCCAAGTTGTACAAGCTTATCTTCCTCTCTAATCAAAGCAACAAAAAATGATTCAAGAGTGGGTTTTTGATAAGATTTCCCTAGAGCCTCTCTCATGGCATAAAAGGTAGATACAAACACAGAATATGCACTACCTAGCTTAGAAAGAATAAGATAGATGCAACGCTCTTCCTCCATTGTTATCTTACATTATTCACATAAAATTTCGAGTGTTTTCAACTTAGATAGATAGTCTCCAAGGCAAGAAAAATCACTTGGACTCAAGGTTAGTACTTGATTTTCTCACTATTGCGCTCGAATAATATTGAGTTTACCAAACATAGATTCAATCTTTTCCCAAGATTCTTCAGGGTCATCAATTTCTTTAAGGTGGAACCTTAAATCAGGAGAGATGGATATTTTGATTAGTCCATGTTCTTCGTCACTCCAATTAGCCCATTTGGATTTCTTATTCAGATAATATGGATTTAAAAATTAAAACTGATGATCTGGATGGAAAGAGCTCAAAAAATTGTGTGGTTTTAAAGAAAATGACACTGAAAACATACTGTTTTAAAAAAAATGACACTGAAAACATACTTCGGATGTGAGAGTTATGCCCTTTTAAAAAAAGGCATAAACGGTAACCAAATGACCATGTGATAGTGTAAGTTGCTTTATGAAGTGACCCTCTTTTATAAAGAGAAGTGGGGATCACTTTTACAATGAAGTTACTTTATAACAGAAAATATCCATGCAAAATAAATAACTCTGAAATAAAATATTAAAGCTACTTATAGTGATTCACTTTTATGCTTGAAGTGAAATACACTTTACAATTTTAGCATGAACTTTTTCAAAAAAGGTAACAAAAGAGAGACTTGAACTCAAGACCTCTTACTTAATAAGGAAAATTTTAACCAAATGGTCTAGAAAAACATATTGTAATGTTCAAAAGGAGGATTGGGGTTGTTGTTTTTGAAGAAAACCTTGGAGAGCGTGCTAAAAAAAAACTCTTTTCACACAAGAAAAAAATTTCGCTTCTGGATGACAACAAGGGTTAGATCTTGGTTAGCTTACCTGGAAGATGCACCTTTTCCTATCTGTTTCTGATTTTCTGAGATAACACAGGGCGCGGGGAAAAGAGAATACACATATCTAAAAGAGTAGCAACCTGGAAATAAATAATACAAAACCGAAATAAAACCAAAATACTACTCTGCAAAAATTTAAAAAATGTGTATTCAAGCTTTATAACTCCAGATCTGACTATAATGGCCGTATCTTGGGCAACTAGAAACCTCTTCGAGTGAAACGAAAAGTGTTCCTGAATGAAACGAGTGCTTTGAACACAATGGAATAGTCCTCATATCCCATAAATGTACATAAATGAAATAAAATGGAGATGAGGAAACTTGGCTTCACGATCTCGATATACAACAGGGGTGGGTCTTCAAACAGGCTCTGATACCATGTTCGAAAACATATGTATTCCAACAGAGGAAAAACACCTAAAGTATCCACTCACATAACCAGATAAAATATCAACACACCAATGTTTTCACGTGGTAAAGCCCCTACGGGGAAACATCCATGGCCCCAACCAACACAGCCACTTGGAGCAGTTTATTAATGCAAAAGAAAAAGATTACAAAGAGATTTTACAATAGATTTTATCACAATAAATCATCGGCAAATGACCCTCCATTCTCTTTAAATAGATAAAGTGGACCAATCGGGTGTTAAGCCACGGATCAATGGGCGTTAAGATCGAGGAGAGTATGAACCTTCGGATCACTCTATGTCGGGAACATATCGTGACCATCAGATGTCCTAACTACAAATGCATACTAATGCATACTAAAGAAACACACTAAGAAACACACTTTTACCTAACGACACATTAGACCAAGTAGTTCTTAACTAACTCCTAAGTTTCTAAATATCCTAACAATCGTAGAAATCACATCTGTCTTGGTGTGCTACCCCTCATCAGTGGACATAAAGTGTTTCATGTTATATGTGTCACTCCAAAGCACCTACGAAACAAATATTAAGTTATGGTCATTGTAGAAACCTAGTGCATGTGCCCTTTTGGGTCCCTTTTGAGTAATACATCACATAAATCACTCTTGTTTCAAGGAGATACCCCTCATAAGTGGTTATTCAGTGTTGTATGTTCTATGTGTCACTGCAAAGGTCCTAACAAAAAAATATTAATTTACGACTATTGTAGCCACCCAAGCAAGTACCCTTTCAAGACCCCTTTTGAATAATACATCACAAAACTCACACATGTTTCAGGGATCTACCCATTATCAATGGCCAGACAATGTTATAGTTTTTGTGTGTCACTACAAAGGGACTAAGAAAAACATTTGAAGTTATGGTTGTTGTAGCCACCTAGTGCAGGTACCCTTTCGGGTCCCCTTTTGAATAATACATCACATAACTCACATCATTTTTTTGGGTGCTACCCATCATCAATGGCCAGAAAATATTGTATTAATAGTAATGGTTCTATGAATATGAGAAGTATGAGGGAGGAGATGTATTCTTGGGAGAAAATTAAACAACCACTATTGTTGGATGAGGTAGAATCCAACTGATGTTAAAGGATGGGAGGACTAGAATCCTTCTAGGTGTCCTACATATTCCAAGTTTGTAAAGGAATCTAATATCTATCTGAAAAATGAGTGATGTAGATGAGCACACTATATTTGAGAAGGATTAAGGAAAAATGGTCTCATGATCAATGGTATTATGAGAGGAGATCAGATTGGATCCATGTACAAGTTGTTGGGGAGTTCCTAGTCAACTAGATGCAATAGTACAATTTTTCCTAAGATCAACTCTATTTTTCCTCATATAATAGACTATACAATGTTATGGCACTAGAGGATGGGACATGTTAGGGAAAAAGGCATTCCGTATACACATAAAAAAGGTATGATCAAAATTTTCCATGATTTTTCTATGGAATTCAATTTCAGTGAACATTACATCTATGGAAAAAAAATCTTGTGATATTCCCATATGGAGCTACAAAGGAAAAACGTATTATGGAATCAATAAATAGGGATGTGTTTGGTCATGTATGTCACTAGGAGGATATATTTTCTTAGTTTCCTTCATAGATTATGTCTCTAGAAATACATGGTTGTGTTTCCTAGGAAATAAATCTAAAGTTTGCAGTAATTTAAAAGAGTTTAAATCTCTTGTGGAAAACTACATAGATAAGAAGATCAAGGTGTTGAGAACTGACAATGGAGGTGCATTTTGTGGTAAGGATTTTGAGCAGTTCTATGTATTATAGAAAAAAACAATATCACTCCATATACCCCTTAGTAGAATGGATTTTATGAAATAATGAACTAGACATTGATGGAAAAGGAAAGGAACATGCTCAGTGGTGTTGGGCTAGATCAAGAATTTTGGGTAAAGGTAGTCGACACTGCCCATTATCTAGTAAATAGATATCCTCCATAAATGATAGTCGACATGAATCCACATGAGGTATGTTTTTTTAAGAAGGATTCTCTCTCACATATCATAGTTTTTTGATCTAATGTATTCGTGCATGTTCCTAAGGAAAAGAGGAACATGTTGGAAAAAAAAGAACTCAAGTGTATTTTCATCAGTTACAAGGATGGAATGAAAGGATATAAGTTGTGGGATTTGTTGATGAGGAAAACAATTTATAGTCAGGATGTGATCCTTAAGGAAGTTGAAAGTATTTCTAGGAATGAAGAGGCTCAAATGGAGAAAGAACCATAGAAATACGTGTTTAAGTTGAGGAACGAGGAACATGATCAAGATGATTCGACTAAATAAGATGAAGAGGTGGAACTACAAACTCTAGTTGTAATGAGGTTTAAATGAGTAATGAAACAAGATGAAACATATACTTCACCTAATTTCCATTATGAAATTGTGTTATGTACCATTCATTATGAGCCTAGGTCATTCAGGAAGGTAGTTGAATCAATAGAGAGTAGACTCTAGAAGGATGACATGGTTGAAGAAATGGAATATTTTCATAAGAATGAGACATGGGATTAGGTAGAGCTACCTATTGGAAAGAAACCCATCAGTAGAAAGTGCGTGATCAAGAAGAAGTTGAATGCAACAGGTCAAGTCGATAAGTACAAAGTCTGACTGGTAGAGAAAGGGTATTCCCAAGTCAAGGGAGTTGACGTTGGTGATATTTTATCTCTCATTGAAAAATTTACTTCCATTAGAGTATTGATGTCTCTACCTGACAACTTTGATCTTGAGATAGAGTAAATGGATGTGAAGACAAAATTCCTACATGGAGACTTGGAAGAAGAAATATACATGAAACAACTTGAATTACTTGTAGTAAATGGAATGAAAGAGATGGTGTGTGATGCAGGAGCATCGTAAGCAAGCCAACAAAGCAAGCGCGAAGGAAAGGACAACTGGAATTGCACCAACACATATTTTGTACATTTTGAATTTGAATGAAGGAACATTAATGTAATAGTTAGGAGAACTTATTTGCATTTATGTTTTGGAGATTGTAAACAGATCTTGAGCGTTGCTCTCATCTGTCGGTTATAGAGGCATTTAATTGTAATGAATGTAAAGTAGGTAGATTTAATTTGCGATTAGATAGCTTAGAGCTGCAAGAGGGAAAAAATCGTAAAAGACACCCTTGTTTGTATCATTGTATCATTCTGTAAGCTGTAGAGCAAGAGAGCGAGAGCACATAAGAACATAGATTTTAGGATTATATAAGAAAATATATTTTTCTATTGAACCCATGTACAGGAGCATTAGGATTAATATAAAATTTCTTTAATTCCATTTCATGGTGTTGTGGTGATTGTCGTTTACATCTATTTTTAATGGTATGTTTACAGTCTTGTTTATGTTCTCTGTTACACATTTGTTTCAATGCTATGTGTGTGTATGCTCTTGATTTCATGTTGAATGTATGAATTCTGTGAGAAGAGAAGTATGCGTTTCAATTGTTTCTCTTCTTGAGAAATCCTGCAAGGAGTGCAGTGAGAGTCCACAAGAGTGCATTGATGAAGTTCTGAGTTTTATCTCAGAAAAGCTCAGGAGGGATACCGTTGTTCTTATACCAGTGTGAGTGTAAGTATCGCACATAGCCATGCAAGGAGTGCATAGGCAAGTGGAAGTCTTAGAATTTTCCAACCAAGGAGAAAGGTTGAAGAATTGTTGTTGCAGAGAAGTGCGCAGAGTTGAAGAGTGAAATAAGCAAGGGTTATTGTGAGTGCCACAAGGTGTGCGTGTAAGGATTCCTTAGATTCTAGGAGTTATAGTGAGAGTCCAAATTAATAAGGGTTAGAACCTTTGAAGTGTTCAAAGGAAGAATGAGGTATGGAGTCACCTTACAAAACTTAATATCAGAAAGAAAGACGCCAAGGTAATTGGGCATAATTCTTCGGGGAATTCGAACGGACGGTTGAATTTCTCAGAGGGAGAATCACTGAAGTTCTGTGGGTTGTTGGATCTTGCAGACCAGTGGGGATATTAAGGCTAAGTTTATTTCATCACTCATAAGCTTAGGAGGAATAGTGGCCATTGGATCCAGATCAACGAGAGTCATTGATCTCTCATTCGAAATTCGTCATTTCGAAATTCAGGGCATGGAAGAAGTTGTGACTTGGAGTCGAGAGTTGCAAATTCATGATCCTTGAAGTCCTGATAGAAGAAGGAAAGTCAGATTACAAGAAGCTTAGAGCCATTGATCATGACAAGGAGTGATCACAATTTCAGTTATCGATAGAGGGTGTTGTTGCACTACAAATAGCCGATAGGCAAAATTCTGAAGTGCTGAAATATTTGGATCCCAGGTTTTAGACAGAGGTCACATCAAGAAAAGTCAAGGGAGAAGTCAAAGAACCATTAGCCTTTCAGGGTTTCAGATATTGAGGGAGTTAGAGGAACTCACATCAGTGATCGCGAAGTCGTGAAACCTGAAGTACTTTTTGGGAGAAGATTGTAGTCACATTAGCTGGTCACATGGGTAAGAGTTGGTGCTTAGTGCTCCCTTGCACAGGCATAGCTCCAAAGAAGGACCTGTGGATAGACACTTGTGTGTGAAGGATTCCCACGGGGAATCAAAGAGTCAATCAGACTCAAAGGGAGGATTAAGAATGATACTAGACCGGGAGGTTGTGCAAAACCTACTGGGGTAGGTGTGTCTGCGTCACGTGGTATCAAAGCCCAGATTTTAAATTCTGCAAGGAACAGATTTGAAATAATGTTTCCCAGAGGATGTCAAGATAGACCAATACCCGATCCAACTATGGAAAGGGAAATGAGAGAACTCCGTGCTCGATTAGATGTTATGGAGATAGCATAAAGATGAACAATTGATGTTGGAGACGTTAGTGAAGCCGAAAGAGAAAATGAGGCTAGAATCGAAGAACAAATTGTAGCCGAAGATGCTGTAGAAGAACGTCTATTCAGAGCTGTTGTGAGAATAGGTGCTAGGGAAAAAATGGATATTCCAATGTACGAAGCCAACTTAGACATTGAGAAACTGCTAGATTGGTTTAGATATCTAGACAAATACTTTGACTATGAGGATGTTGAGGAAGATAAGAAAGTTAAACATGTCATTACTAGACTTAAAGGGCATGTAGCACTGTGATGGGATGAACTGCAGGCTGACAGGTGTTGCAAAGGCAAGCAAAGAATTAAAAGTTGGGATAGAATGGTTGCAAAGATGAAAGGAAAGTTTATACCCAGAGACTACCAAATTAATCTGTTTCGAAGAATGCAGAATTTGAGGCAGAAAGGAATGACAGTGAAGGAATACACTGAGGAATTTTACAGGCTCAACATTAGAGTAGGTCATCATGAGAGTATTGATAAAAAGGTCTCCAGATACCTGAATGGCTTGAGATACAAGCTTTAGGATGAAATAAGCA
Source organism: Picea sitchensis (assembly GCA_010110895.2). Classification (NCBI taxonomy): domain Eukaryota; kingdom Viridiplantae; phylum Streptophyta; class Pinopsida; order Pinales; family Pinaceae; genus Picea; species Picea sitchensis. Next base: position 11,801 of record SNQJ01S0035665.1, read on the forward strand.
TGCTGACCATTATGAATGTGGAATATGCCTATCAAATAGATTTGAAGGCTGAAGAAAAATTGGCCTGAAAGCAAGGTCAGAGAGGGCAAGGTAGAAGTCAGATCAGAGGCAAAGAAATTTCCCAAGACAGGGTACAGAAGCCCAGGGATGAAGAAAAGAAACCTCATACTCACCTAGAAAAAGGAGGAATTTCACAGGGAAGACAATATGCTGACATAAATACTTTTCCGTGAGCCGGAGGAAGAGGAAGAGGCAGAGGAGGTGAGATAAAATGTTTTGTCTGTGGAAAGATCAGACATAAGTCTTATGAATGTCCTGACAAAAAAAGAGATGGAGGAGGTGAAGCTCACATTTCAGAAGCATAGAGGCGAAATTTTGAGGCAGAAGATGCATAAGGTGGAAGATCCTTAATGATGCAGAAAATTCTCTTGAAGCCAGAGAAGGAAATAGAGAATCCAATCCAGAGAAACAATTTGTTCAGAACTTCTTGCAAGACCAAGGATAGGGTATGCAAGGTAATAGTGGACAATGGAAGCACAGATAACCTAGTGTCCACATAAATGGTGGAAAAGATGGAATTGGAGACAATTGCACATCCGAGCCCATATAGAGTCTCATGGTTGCAAAAAGGACACCAGGTAACTGTCACTAAACAATGTTTAGTTGAATTTAATATAGGGGGTTATAGAGATGAAATATTATGTGATGTTATTCCCATGGATGTCTGTCATCTTTTGTTGGGTAGACCATGGAAATATGACATAAATGTTGTTCATGATGGGAGAAAGAACACATACACCTTAGAGAAGAATGGTAGGACGCATATGTTGCTGCCAATTGAAGATAAAAAGGTAAAAACATAGGTGAGCAATACTATACTTCTCACGAGTGGGAAGGAACTTCTTAATGAAGTCAAGAAGGAAGAAGACATGCAGTTTGCTGTAGTGAGAAAACCCAGAGTCATTCTGACAAGTACCGAGATAGATGATCTACCAGAGGAAATTCAAGAACTGTTGGAAGGGTTCACTAATATAGTGGTGGATGATTTACCTTGTTCGTTGCCACCTATTAGAAGTATAAGCCATCATATTGATCTTATATTTGGAGAAAGTTTACCAAACAAAGAAATGTATAGATTGACACCGCAGGAGAATGAAGAAGTCAAGAAGCAAGTCTAGGATTTGATGGACAAAGGATTGGTTAGAGAAAGCTTGAGTCCATGCGCTATTCCAACAGTGTTAAGTCCAAAGAAGGATGGTCGATGGAGAATGTGTACAGACTCAAGGGCTATAAACAAAATCACCATCATGTAGAGATTTCCTTTACCGAGGATGGATGACATGATGGATTGCTTGAGTGGAGCAATTTATTTTTCAAAAATTGATTTGAAGAGCGGGTATCATCAAATTCGAATGAGAGAAGGTGATGAATGGAAGACAACATTTAGGACGAATGAAGGATTGTATGAATGGCTTGTCATGCCATTTGGGTTGACGAATGCACCGAGTACTTTCATGAGGCTGATGAACGAAGTCTTGAAAGATTTCATTGGAAAGTTTGTGATTGTGTATCTTGATGATATACTGATTTTCAATAAGATTGAGGAAGAACATTTGAAGCATTTAGTTGCAGTAATGAGGAGGTTACAACAAGAGAAATTGCTGATCAACTTGAAGAAGTCATCTTTCATGAAGAAAGAACTCATTTATTTGGGGTTTGTGATCTCTTCGAATGAGATGAAGATGGATCCTGAAAAGGTAAGAGTAATCAAAGATTGGCCATCGCCAAAGAGTATATTTGAAGTTCAAAGCTTCCATGTCTTGGCTAGTTTGTACTGAAATTTCATCAGAAATTTTAGCGGGATATGTGCACCAATGATGGACACAATCAAGAAAAGACATAAATCTTTTCATTGGACAAAAGAAGCGGAGAAAAGTTTCAAGTTGCTGAAAGATAAGATAACTGAAAACTAGTTTTGGTTTTGCCAGGTTTCAATAAAACATTTTAGGTCATATGCGAAGCAAGTGGATTCATGATTGGAGCAGTCTTGAGTCAAGACAATAGACCGGTTGCATACTTTGGTGAGTTTTATGCGGTCATACAAGCGTTGAAAAAATGGAGACATTACTTGATTCCAAAAGAGTTTGTCTTGTATAGCGACAACCATGCTTTACAATTCATAACTTGACAGGAACAACTGAACCAGAAACATGCAAAATGGGTTGAATATATGCAAAACTTCACTTTTGTTATAAAGCACATTTCTGGAATTGCTAACAAAGTTGTTGATGCTTTGAGTAGGAAATGTTTGATTCTGCAAGAGTTTTGTGTGAAGACCTTAGGTTTTGATAACCTTAAGGATATGTACAAGGATGATTCAGATTTTAAAGAGGCTTATGAAGCATGTGAGAATCCAGTTCTCAGAGATAGAAGCCAATGGATCGAATATTTGATTCAATATGGATTGTTATTCAAGGGAAATCAATTATGTATTCCGAAGAGTTTTATGACAGAGAATCTTCTGAAAGAAAAACATAGTGGGGGATTGGATGGAAATTTCGGCCATGACAAAACATTTGCACAGCTGAACAATTTATATTGTTGGTCAGGGATGAGGACGGACGTCAAGAAATTCATGAAAAGATGCAAAATTTTCCAGCATGCAAATGGGAAAAGACAAAATACAGGATTGTATCGACCATTGCCAGTACCAGAGAGATTGTGGGACGCGGTAAGCATGGATTTTGTGTTAGGTCTGCCAAGGACACAGAGGGGTTGTGATTCCATATTCGTGGTAGTCGACAAATTTTCTAAAATGGCACATTTCATTCCATGTCAGAAAACCAGTGATGCAACTCACATTGCAAACCTGTTTTTCAAAGAAGTTGTTAGACTTCACGACTTACCCAGGAGTATTGTTTCGGATAGAGATACCAAATTTGTTGGTCATTTCTGGAGGAAACTATGGAAGAAGCTGGGAACATAATTGTCTTTTAGCTCAACATATCACCCTCAGACGGATGGACAGACCGAGGTAGTGAAATGAAGTCTGGGAGATTTATTGAGGAGTTTAGTAGCTGAACATCACAGTCAGTGGGATCAGATTCTGCCACAAGCAGAATTTGCATATAACGATTCACCTAATTGGAGCACAAGACATAGCCCATTTCATATTATGTATGGGATGCAGCCGAGAGGAGTATCTGAATTGAGAGACTTAGGGCAGAGCAAATTTAGAAGTGCTGGAGTAGAGGATTTTGTAGCAGAGATGCAAGAGCTCCACAACAAAATCAAAGAGCGGTTAAAGAATTCTAACCAGGAATACAAGCGCAGAGTAGATCAACACAGGAGAAAGCTTCATTTTGAAGTAGGTGATTTGGTTTTGGCGCATCTCAAAAAAGAAAGGTTCCCAAGGGGAACATACAATAAATTGAAGATGAAGAAGATAGGGTCATGTAAGATTTTGAGGAAATTTGAGGCCAATTCTTATAAACTTGAATTGTCGGATGGGGTAGGAATATCACCCATATTCAACATAGCAGATTTGTACCCTTACAAAGTTGATGAAGCAGGAACAAAGGATGATCAGACATAAATTCAGTGGGTCAAACAGATGCCTGTAGTTGAAAATCCACAAATGGAAAAAATAATTAACCAGAGAGTTGGAAAGAAGACCCGAAGGAAGACATACTTTGAATATTTGGTCAAATGGAAAGGACACCCGATTGAGGATGCCAGTTGGGAAAGTGAAGCAGATATCCAAAGACATGGACAAACGGTGCAAGAGCTCATGAACAGGAGTTCACAAATTTTTTCAGACAAGGTAGTATGATGCAGGAGCATCGTAAGCAAGCCAAAAAAGCAAGCGCAAAGGCAAGGACAATTGGAATTGCACCAACGCATATTTTGAGACATTTTGAATTTGAATGAAGGAAAATTAATGTAATAGTTAGGAGAACGTATTTGCATTTATGTTTTGGAGATTGTAAACAGATCTTGAGCATTTCTCTCATCTGTCGGTTATGGAGGCATTTAATTGTAATGAATGTAAAGTAGGTAGCTTTAATTTTCGATTAGATAGCTTAGAGCCACAAGAGGGAAAAACTCATAAAAGACACCCTCGTTTGTATCATTGTATCATTCTGTAAGCTGTAGAGAAAGAGAGCGAGAGCACAGAAGAACAGATATTTTAGGATTGTATATGCAGATAACTTTTTCTATTGAACCCATGTATAGGAGCACTAGGATTAATATAAAATTTCTTTAATTCCATTTCATGGTGTTGTGGTGGTTTCTGTTTACATCTATTTTTAATGGTATGTTTATAGTCTTGCTTATGTTCTCTGTTACACATTTGTTTCAATGCTATGTGTGTGTATTATATTGATTTCATGTTGAATGTATGAAGTCTGTGAGAAGAGAAGTATGAGTTTCAATTGTTTCTCTTCCTGAGAAATCCTGCAAGGAGTGCAGTGCGAGTCCGCAAGAGTGCATTGATGAAGTTTTGAGTTTTATCTCAGAAAAAATCAGGAGGGATATCATTGTTCTTATACCAGTGTGAGTGTAAGTATCGCACAGATCCATGCAAGGAATGCGTAGGCGAGTGGAAGTTTTAGACTTTTCCAACCAAGGAGAAAGGTTGAAGAATTGTTGTTGCAGAGAAGTGCGCAGAGTTGAAGAGTGAAATAACCCAGGGTTATTGTGAGTGCCGCAAGGTGTGCGTGCAGGGATTCCTTAGATTCCATGAGTTATAGTGAGAGTCAAAATTCAGAAGGGTTAGAGCCTTTGAATTTTTCAAAGGAAGAACGAGGTCTGGAGTCACCTCACAGAACTTAAGATCGGAAGGGAAGACGCCAAGTTAATTGGGCAGAAGTCTTCAGGGAATTCAAACGGACGATTGAATTTCTCAGAGGGAGAATTACCTAAGTTCCGTGGGTCGTTGGATCTTCTAGAATAGTGGGGAGATTAAGGCTAAGTGTCTTTCAACACTCATAAAATTAGGAGGATTAGTGGCCATTGGATCCGGATCAACGAGAGTCATTGATCTTGCATTCAAAATTCATCATTTCAGAATTCGGGGCGTGGAAGAAGTTCTGACTTGGAATAGAGAGTTGTGAATTCTCAATCCACAAAGTCCCAATAGAAGTAGGACCACCAGATCGCGAGAAGCTCATAGTCATTGATCGTGATGAGGAGTCATCATGATTTTAGTTATCGGTGGAGGGTGTTGTTGCACTACAAATTGTCGATAGGTGAAATTATGAAGTGCCAAAATATTTGGGTCCCAGGTTTTAGACAGAGGTCATATCAAGAAAAGTCAAGGGAGAAGTCAAAGAACCATTAGCCTTTTGGGGTTTCAGATATTGAGGGAGTCAGAGGAACTCACATTAGTGATCGTGAAGTCGCGAAACCTGAAGTACTTTTCGGGCGAAGATTGTAGTCACGTTAGCTGGTCACGTGGGTAAGAGTTTGCGCTTAGTGCTTGCTCGCATAGGCATAGCTCCAAAGAAGTACCTGTGGATAGACAATTGTGTGCGAAGGATTCCCACGGGGAATAAAAGAGTCAATCAGATTCAAAGGGGGGATTAAGAATGATCCTAGATCGGGAGGTCGTGCAGAACCTACTGGGGTAGGAATGTATGTATCAGTGTGTAAGATGAAGAGATTATTTTATGGTCTAAATAAATCACCAAGGATGTAATACCAAAATTTCAACACTTACATCCTCGCATTTGGATTTGTGAGAAGCAAGTCTAATCACTTTGTTTATTACAAGAAAGAAGGTGGTTGTTTCATCCATGTAGTATTGTATGCCAATGAAATGTTGTTGGTTGGAAACAATATGGATGTTATAAAGGAGGTGAATATGCAGTTATCCTCCATGTTCAACATGAAGGATGTTGATGTTACTAACTTCATTTTGGGAATGGAGGTTAAGATAGATTGTGTAGTTATAAAAACTTGGTTAAATCCGAGGAAGCACGACAAAACAATGTTAAACTTTTTCAGCATGCAAGAGTGAAAAATGGTCAAGGTACCTATTCTTGTAGGGTAATACTAATTGTTAAACAATGTCCAAAGACACAAGAAGAAAAAGTGGAAATAGAATATGTTCCCTATGATAGTGTTGTTGGTATTCTAATGTATGCAATGGTATACATTTGACCAGATATTTCCCATGCAGTGGGAGTATTAAGTAGGTACACGTTGACACCTAGGAAAGATCACTTGAATGTTGTCAAGAGATTTTTCAGGTACTTCTATGGCACAACAACATATGCAATATGTTACCAAGGGAAACATGAAACTTACAGGGAAGTGAATGTACATGACTTTTTCGATGTTGACTGGGATGGAGATATTGATTCGAAGAAGGGAAACTAATGGATATGTGTTTAGGTTATTCAATGGAGAAATCAGTTGGATGATTAAGAGATGGATGGAAGTAGCTTTGTTGACAACAAAATATAAATACATGATAACCACCCATGAAAATAAGGAATCCTTTTGGTTTCATATATTGTGTTCAAGGATTGGGTTTTAAAAAAAATATGAGGATAAATTGCGAAACTTAGAGTACAATTTTCTCGGCAAAGAACCCAACTTACCACTCTAGGACGAAGCATATTGATGTACAATACCATTTCATGATATTCATGGTGGAAAAAAAGAAGGTGTTTCTAGAGAAGGTTGACACTCTGAAAAACATTCAAACTCTTTAACCAAGTATGTGAGTGTTGAGAAGTTCTTTTGGTGTAGAGAGGAAATGGAAATTGTTTCCTTGGGTGAATGATTTTTTTTTTTAGTTTCTCAAGTTGTTTCTACAAAGAATCCAACAACTGGGAGAATGTTAGGATGTTATATTCTTTTCAATGGAAACTCAATCCACCAACTGGTCAATCGAGGCCGATTGACTGAATGGTTAATTCAAGTTCTTGGTCAACATGTTATTTGATTGGAGGTCATCATGTTGGCTAATTGGAGGTCAAAAATTTAGTTGAATGGAGGTCGACAGGTTATCCAACTAGATGTCAACAGGTTATTCGATTATATGGTCAACAATTTAGATGACTGGAGGTCAAAAGTTAGTCGACTAGATGGTCAATTGGTAGCGAGTTTGTATTCGACTAGTGTTTGAAATTAGAGATAGAATCCCAAGAATTACGAGATCATATATTATCATATTCATGGATCTGTAACATTTTTGGGTTCCACAAGTTAGGGTTTTACATATATAAGATGCCTTTAAGTATAAAATTATATAATATTGTATGTAAGAGTCAAAGATAGGGTTCATTGGTATTGAATATGAATCCAAATGGTTGTAGGGTTGTCCTTGTAATAAAGAAATGGAGTAGGATGATAAATTGGTCTTAGGTGTGGACCAAGCTTATTTGTATAACTATTTATTTAGTGAATGATTAAGACAACATAATAGTGGGAGTTTCTCAAGAATTTCTTATTTTCTTGGTTAAGGTTTTCCAAGGTAAATATCTTTGTACTATATGTGATTTCCATTATTTTCTTTTTTAATTTTGTCTTTTCTTTCTTGTTAGGTTTATTTTCTTTACAAAACACTTTTATGATTTCTCTAGGTTACTAGAGGGATACACGTTCCATTATTAAAGAACAATACATGCCCTAAACGAGAACTCGTCTCAATCCCACACAAGGAATCATTCTCAAAGGAATGGTTGAGGTTCTCTATCATCTAAGTGGATACATGTGCCATGGGTAGGTTTTATGCAATAGAAATGGTGTTTGAGGTCTATACATGGTCAAGGGGGAACAAGGGGTCCAAGCCATAGATTAATGTCTTCCAAAGCTATAAAACTATGGTTAGGGGAGGAAAACACTTAGGATTTATTCTCTAAATGTCAGTTCTTTAGCTCAACCACCATGAAAAACACCAACAAACCACAATCCAAGCCCTCTCTTGGGGGTCTTTGGAATGAATGTTGGATATGGATTCCATTGGTAGATTTTTCACACCAAGGATGTGTCATAGGGAATTAAACATTGTCAATGAAGGGAAAAAAGTGCCTCGGTAT
>SNQJ01S0035665.1:23174-34757 GCA_010110895.2 Picea sitchensis
TCTTCTTCTTAAGTTTCTGCAACTTTTATTGCTGCTTGGCATTCCACTGTTCTATCATCCAATTTTCCTGCTTCAACTTCATGATCATGGTTTGAAATTATTTTACCCTATCTTTTTCATCCCTCTTTTCTACTCTGAATTCAGTATGGTATTCATTTGGAGCAGGTTGATTTAGGCCAATAAAAAACCTGGGATTTTTTACTATGAATTCATACTTATGATCCTTTGATGATGATCCTATGACGATGAACAATTCCATCCCCAGACCCTTCTTTGGAATAGGAAACATCAAAGAACATCTTCCATACTAAATTTTCTGTATTTCTCTCTTCTGCAGGTGTAACTTTCCTCATTGATGCTTCAACTGTCTTATCACTAATGTGAAAAATTGAAGAACCAAGTTCATTTTCAACTACATATATGGGATGATTACTGGGATTTTCAAGATCACTAACCAGGTAAGCCAATTTCACTTCCCTGTACAGTCTTATATTTTCTCCACCAAATACATGTATGGTGGTAACAGAGATCCATTTGTAGTGTTCCTCTACTTTCTTATTCCATGACCTTGATAATAGCATCCCAAACTTAGGAGGTATATCAACCACTATCACATCCAAAAACACACTTTTCATAGGTAACTGAGATAAAGTGACAACCATGTATTTAATGACTCCTAAAAATTTAACCTTTATGGATTCAAAAGAATACAAGTCTAGATAAAGATTAGTGATATCCAACCCTAGCTCATCCATTACTACCTTTGGCATGACATTATGCGATGCTCCTGAATCTAGTAGAAAATTGTGCAATATTTTTTCATGAATATTCATGGATATGTAGAAAGGAGGAGAGGCATCAGACCTATATTCAATATGTGGCCCAATAGTTATGGAAGGATTTTCATCTTCAAGATTTATGGTATCAGAAAAAGTAACATGAGCAGGGGATTGTAGGGATTTCAAAACCGATTTTCTAAAAGTATTAGTTTTCATCAATTCTACCAGAGTTATAGGGATTTTGATCTTATTGATCTCATTCTCCAGACTAAAAGAAGGAACATGCTTCTCAGATTCCTTTACCTATGTAGTACTAAACTTGATAGGTTGTTGTTGTTGCTGATCAATTTTAGCCCCTGTTCATTTATTGGATCTTGACTTTGCTGGATCATTTGTATTTTTTTCTTGAACAGGTGTGTCTACCTTTGATTCACTTGCTCTGAATCTAAGATCATACTTTTTCCTTTTGGGTTCACTTTGAGAAATATCTTTAGCATCTTATTCCTCAAACTGATTCAATATAAGGGCATATTAGTATTCTTGGTTTGTCACATGAGTGGGAGGTAATTTTGTATCATGTAAATGGATTGTGGAATCCTCCTCAGTATCATCAATTTATTTAACTTCTTCCACTACATTGTTTTGAAAAGGAGGCAAAACCCTTTGATCTTGTTGATTTCTTCTTTCTCTTGGCAAAGTTTGAGGAACATTGTTAGGCCTTCTGAACTGATTGGAATTTTTGTATCCACCCTTCTGTGTAGGTCTGTGAGGTTTCTTTGTTTCCATATTAATTCTATCCATTTCAGATGTTAAGGTTTTCAACATTTTGGCCATTTCATCAATCTTTGAATTAGATGTTGTATAACAAAAAGAAGGAAGTTCTTCTCTCTGTTTTTTCTTGTCTCTATCATTCTTTGATTTCAATCTCTCTACTGCCAATATATTGTATTCTACTTCAATGGCCACTTCCTGCATTAAAATCAAAGTGACATTCCTTCTTTCTCTCAACAAAAGAGAAAACTCATCATCAAAAGCATTGGAAAAAGTAATTTTGGCAGATGTTTCTGTGGGTTTAATTTTGTCTGGAATCTTACTATACATTTTATTGAATATTTTAGTGAAGTTTGATACAAATTCTCCTTGTTTCCTTTTCAAAGAACTAAATTCAGTATATAATATAAGTAATCTTTTTTATCTCCTTAGTGTCTCAAAAAGGTATCATCTAGTGCATCAATATCATAAATAAAATTAGGAGGGAGACTTATGAACCATTTCCTTACTTCTCCATCTAAACTCTACACAAAAAGTCTCGTCTAAACATATGCATGCTCCACATTAAAGTTATCTGAAAAATTGTAGAAATAATTCAAGTGATCTTCAACAATGACCTCTCCCTCTCCATTAAATCTTAGCAAATACTTCATATAATCATTTGGTGGAAAATAATACAATACTTATGGTAGAATCAATGGTGCATATCTTGCTGCAAAAATTGCATCCATTCTGTTTACAACCATATTTGTCACAACTGGTGTTTGAATTTTAGGAAGAGACAAAATTTGAGATGTAGAAAGGAAAACAATCCCTTGGGTATAAGATTTTGGTTGATCTGATGTAGATTTATGATATTCAACTGATGATATCATAGGTTTGTTTTCTGAATTAAGTTGAGAGGAAGGTTCCAGAAACAAAGGATTCTCAAAGGATTGAAATTTTGTTTTATCTTCTTTAGAAGAAATGGACCAGGCTCACTTTTAATATCTCTGGTAAAATATCTCAAAGCTCTAGCTATAGATAAGGTTTAATTTTCTTTTCTTCTTTAATAAGCTCAGAGAATAATTTCCATTGTTCTAAATTCAATTCAGAAATAGTTGAAGGAAAAGATATAACTAAAGTTTGAACAATAGGTTTTGTTTCAATTTCAGGTACAACTTCTATAGCTGGAGACTTATCTTTAGAAGAATAGGACTGTCCTTGAGTACCTTTAGATTTTCTTAATAAATTTTAAGGATTAGAGACTGTTGGAATAGGTTTTGGATCTGTGTTTCTTCTGGTCACCTGTTTCTTTATAGATGATGATTAGGTTATAGGAGGTTTAAGTCCTTTACCTTCTATTTTAGGATCCATAACTACTATAGAGGAGTCGCTAGGTTAATAATATACAATCACACATGAATTTCTAAATTCTAGTCCACCATCAAGATTTAGATTTGATCTTTGTCATTTTCCCAGGGAAAAATACTTTGTGTTTCCATCCCCAACAACAACGCCAAAATATGTTAGTCCCTAAAGTTGCACTTGACTGTGAGAGGGAAAGCTAGGGCATAATCGAGTTATTTCAATGGTTTTATGGATAAATATTTGTATTGGGTTTTGAAATGGTTTGAAGGTTGAGTCAAAGATAATGTAAAAGTATCAATCTCAAATATGCAAGAGCAAATTCATATCTCAAAGGCTTAGTAAATGGCAGTCAATCTAATAAATCAGATGGAAAAAGTAATATGAAAGAAATATATGTATGTAAGATTTCAATTTTTCCACTCACATATGAAACTCTTGATCCCAAATATCATTCAAGAATCAAGAGAAATGTACTTGAAAAAAAATATGATTATGAACAAGAAAACAATAAAGTTTTCACTAGCTTACTCATAATTAACACGCATTCAAGTAAGAAAAAGATAGAAATATAGACAAGAATATAAATCTAGCCATTAGATAACCTTTTCCATTTAGTACCAAAATGAAATAATTCTTTTTCTTATAGAGTTTTCTAAAAAATGGCCAATGGTTCCCAACCAATCCACCTTTAATTATGTCAATCGGATCCCTTTTAATACACAACAATTAGTTTCTAAAGATCCTACTTTATAGATACAGTTTAGATAAGATCATATCTTCTATCTAGAACTTAGGAGACATATCCTCTCATATAGATAATTCAAATCTCTACAACCTAGTCTTTAGATAATTAACTTGAATGTAGACTAGTTCTGATATGATGAGATATTCAAGTCTCACAAAATAAGGAGTGAATCTAATGTTGAGTTGGTCCTCCAAGATGTCCTTAAGAATAGACAGTCCTACTATGATGAGAAAAATCTTTACATATTCGGAAATACTCTGCATCTATGTAGATTTTAATAACATTTTTCAAAACCTTAGCATAGGTATTCCTTGCATTCATTAAAAAGTCAAAACTATATGATGCCTCAAATTTTGAAATCTTCATTGTATGATAGAGGTAGAACCTTTGGTATTTCTTAGTTTCATCTTGGTTTTCAAAACCACATTATGCCAATAAAGTTTGATGTTTGTCTCCCTTACCTCTTTGAGCAATGTTTGCTAATCTTTATTCTTCTTCTTAAGTTTATGCAACTTTTCTTGTAGCTTGGCATTCCACTGTTCTATCATCCACTTTTCCTTCTTCAACTTCATGATCATGGTTTGCAATTCTTTTACCCTGTCTTTTTCATCCCTCTTTTTTACTCTGAATTCGATATGGTCTTCATCTAGAGTAGGTCTATTTAGGTCAATGGAAAACCTGCGTTTTTTTACTCTGAATTCATAATTATGATCCTTTAAAGATGAACCACCAACAATATATTTTTCTTCAACACTTTTTGATATTTTCATCTCCTATAACTCTTGTATCTCCTCTGTCTTTGGAAAATAATCAAGTTCTTGTTTGATATCGACATTCACTAGATTATCTTCAAGATTAGTCGAATGGCCTCTTTTCAAAGAGGACATGGGTAAAACTTTAGAGTTTATACTTATATTTTTTTCTGCTCTAGTTACATTACTCATTGGGTGCTCTGCAATTTGTTTTCCCTTCTCATCCTTTCTCTATTTCTCCATAGGTTCATTATAATATTCATCTTCAGGCTCCAATTTAACTTTTTTCAACTTGTGTGAAGAAGTTATTCGTGACTGTCCCTTTTCCTCCTTTGTACTTTCCATTGTATCATCATCAATGATAATCAAATTTTATTTCTTAATAGAAGGATGTAATAGGTACTTTGAATTCAACCTCATCTTATTTGTTGCCCTGGTTTTAGATCTGGTAGGATAATTCACCACTGGTTTACTCTTTCCTTTAGTGCTCCATTTCTTACCTTTAACTCTTAAAACATGTTCATTTTGTTTTTGTATGGATTGTTTAAGCTTCTAGTTAGTCAATCCTATGATATGGAATCCTTTGCAATCTTTAAGATATTCTTTTGGAACAAGGGGCTCAGTCTGAGTTTGGATTTCCATCTCTAACTCTAATTTTAATTTATTTTTCTATGTTCTGGTAATCTTGGCTACAAGGAAATCGTTATGTAAATCCTCAGTATCCTGCTGTGACTGCAACTTCCTTTTGTTGGATCAGGTTATTTTGACTACAAAGGAACTTTATTTCATTGTAACAGTAGGAGTTTTAGGAACCCTCTTTACCTTTTTGGATTTATTTTCTAGAGAGGTTTTATTCTTGGATCCATTTTCTTCAAGTTTGAGTGATTCAATCAACCAGTACCAAGAACATTGGAATTCTCCCAAAGCATACATAACTAGGGTTTTGATCACTCTTTGGTGAAAAGCACTTTTACTAGAGGTTGCAGGATGAGTTTGTATCCTTTTATAAATATTTGGAAAGTGTTTTAATAAAAATAAAGGCAAATAGATAGGAATATCACCATTTAAATGCATCAACAACCTAATATGATAAATATGGACAAGGGAAAATTTCCCTTCACATGTAATGTACCCGAGGATAATCATTAAATCATTATGACATTATTTCTTCATTCAACTGATCCAGGTGGATATTGGTTTCCACCCACCTTTTCCAACTGGCTCGAAACAGGTTTTTGGCAATTTTGGTAATTTACTATTTTTAGCAGTTTTTAACTTCCAGGGCCATTTTGAGGGCCTAAATGAAGGTTTTTCGGGATATATCTTTGAAATTATAGGAAAAGGCTCTGATTGAGACCCCAAAATGAATCTCCTCGATTTTACCTTTCCAACGAGCTATTGTGTGCCCCAAACAGAGATCGTATGCCAAAGTTACGCCCTCGGGAAGTTGATACACCAAACTACCCAAAATGGGGTCTACAAAACTGTTGGCTTTTAATCTTTCGGGGTTAGGGTTTTGGATTTTATTTATGATAAAAAGGAATTTGGAGTCTCATTGTAAAATTATCTTCTTACGAATGTGAGTAGTGGACACATATCTTCTAAGAGATAAGCTGCCACCATTCTAGCGAGTCTTTCACTTTGTATTTTTACAGTCATTGTACATTTTTCACTCATTAATAGAAAATTGTGTATTACTTTATCTCTTTTTTTATGGTTTCATCTCTGATACATTTATGTTATATTATTGGATATTTGAGATATCTCTGTACATTTCTTTATTATATCTCCACTCTCATTTTGTGCCGAAAATAATCTGGATTAGTGGTATCAAAGTAGGTTGCTCTTGATCGCTTTTCAGTGCATGTCCCCAACAAGGTCCGAGTATAGAAAGTTGGGTCTCGAGCTTCTCTCTCTTGAAGAAAATATCTCTCGCATGTACAACAAACTCTTCATGGAGGAAGAAAAGAAAAACGACAGAGCAGATGATTCTATTAATCTGTTGCTTGAGCAAGCTCTCACGCAATAGAGGGACGAATGATGGAAAAATTTTCCCACATACTTCAATGCTTGTCGATAACAACAAGTGCTTCTTCATCAAGTGACCACTTTGGAATTACCTCTCCTTTCAAGGTACAAGTTAATTTTTATATCCCCATATTTGAAGGACAGATAGATGCATATGCCTTAGAAAAAAGGTTAAATCTGCTAGAAGGTTATTTCTCTGTTCATAAATTCTTCGACAGGGAAAAGATCACCTTCACACTCCTTAAGGCTATCCCCCATGTCAAACATTGGTGGGAAACTTATTGGGAGAAAATTTCCACTGAGGAGTTTGGAATATATGGGGCCAAGCCCACTTGAGATTGTTTTGTGGATGCGGTAAAGTAACAATATTACCCTGTTGGCAACTATGAGGACCAATACATAAGATGGACCACACTAGGGAAAGAAAGGGGCCAATTAGTTCTATAGTTCACCAATGCCTTCCATACATTGCACACCAAGCTGGGTATCAAAAAATCCAAACGACATTTGGTTCTGAAATACCGTGGGTCTCTACATAGATACATCCAAACTGAAATGGATTTTATGGACATCTCATCACTCAGTTCTGCTTGTCAATATGATGATAAAATCAAGTAGAAGTTTAAGCACTAGAAAAAATGAGAGTTCAGGTCTGCAAATCTGCAACAACCAAAGTATGATAAAGATGACCCTAACAAACAACATCCCGAAAACTAGTCCAAGCCATGGGAAAAGAAGGGTCACAAAAAAACGAAGGACACTAAAAAATGGTTTGATTTCCACAAAATCCCCTGGCACAACACCGATGAATGTCGCTCAAAATATTCATTGGTGGCCAAGATAAAAGACAAGGATCTGAACCCTGATTCAGAATTTTATTATAAAAATACTGATAGAAGACAGATCATCAACGTAGACCCCACTATTATTGTTGCGACCACAACAATTCAACGAGAAGAACCAACAAATTTTGAAGAGGGGGAGTGCCTTTTTCATTCACAAATGTGGGTGAAGGGGACCCCGCTGCATTTTATTGTTGATAGCAGAAGCCATAAGGGCCTCATCTCAACAGAGGTCGTCAAACAATTGGGATTGTCAACAACACCAAACTCACAACCATACAACATCGAGTGGCTTCGCCAGGTACGATATCTTCAAGTCAACCAACAATGACGATTTTCATATGACATCCAGCCCTTCAAGGATGAGGTATTATGTGATATTTCCCCCCTAGATGTCTGTGATGTTCTCTTGGGCCAACCATATATGTGGAAGTGCCATGTTATTTATGAGTCTCGACCCTGTAGTTTCATTGTTACTTTGGGGGGTCATCTATATAGGATACCATAGGTAATTCTAACTATTGTCCCACCTAAACAGTGTTGCGAGGTAGTATCTCATACTACAAAATTTGGCTTCTTCACAGTTTGTTCAAAGCATGAACAAAAGAACACCATTGCAGCCTTAATCCAAGCACCTTCTATCCAACATAAGCAGGTCGACAAGATTGCAAGAAAGTGTAAAGATTCTTTTTTCACGCAAGGCATATCATGTAGCTAGAATGGTTAAAAAGGTACAACCCTTCTAGACAAAGGTTTGTGATAACCTTCAACAAGCTAAGCATCACAACTTCTCCAACAAGGCAAGCAACTCATCAAGATGCAGATTCAGTAAACGCTTTTTCCTCTCCCCCGGGAAATCAACGCAATGTATACCATTTATTATTAAGGAAGTAGGATTGATCCAGGTGGCTATCGTTGGCCACCCACCTTTTTCGACTAGCTCAAAACAATTTTCTGGTAATTTTGGTAATTTACTATTTTTAGCAGTTTTTAACTTCTAGGGCCATTTTGAGGGCCTAAATGATGGTTTTTCTGGATTGATCTTCTCAACGATAGCCATAGGATCTAATCGATCCCCCAAACGAAGATCGTATGCCAAAGTTACGCCCCCGAAAAGTTGATACACCAAACTACCCAAAACGGGGTCAACAAAACTGTTGGATTTTCATCTTTTGGGGTTAGGGTTTTGGATTTTATTTATGATAAAAACTCCTTTGGATCCTCATTATAAAATGATCTTCTTTCAAATGCGAGTAGCGGACACATCTCTTCTCAGAGATAAACTGCCACCATTCTAGCGAGTCTTTCACTCTATATTTTTACAATCTTTGTACATTTTCACTCATTAATATTAAATTGTGTATTATTGTATCTCTATGTTTATGGTTTTATCTATGATACATTTTTGTTATATTATTGGATATTCGAGATATCTTTGTACATTTATTTATTATATCTCCTCTCTCATTTCGTGCCGAAAATAATCCAGATCATCAACTTCGTGGAATACCCTGACTACAATTAGGGATTTGGCTTTCTGGAAGTAAAAACAGATTTACAAATTCACCTGGAAACATATCCTTATTCCACCATCTCTCTCCAAACATTGATAACTTGCATGCGGTCCCAATAGAATGCTCTGTGACATGTATCATAAATGTTCCCACCACTATCTCGAATCCATCAACGTTTTACGCAAACATCATGGAGACTTGTTCATGATAACCTTGGAGTGTTGAATAAAAGTTAAACAACCTTGCATCTCTGAACTTTTGTGAGATTTGAGGATAAGACTCAAGAAATTCTACACCCTCTACTTCTAAACGAGTGATTTGTCCATGTTTCTTAGGTGCCATGATATAGATTATAATCCCTGAATATATGAGAGTGCTTAGGGTTTCTATCATGATTATTTTGGAACTTCTAAAAATACGAAAGCGATGGAAGAGTTCTATTACTTTCAAAACATGTATAAACTAATACACATATATAATGAAGGACTCAAGTATTGTATGTTAGGAATCATGACATGAAACCTATGAATTGATATCAAACTTATTGAGTATAGACCCAATCCCTTTGAATAAGTATCAAAGATGAAAACACGACCTGATCCTAATCATAAATGATATTGGATTTTAGGAAATGATCTCATATAGTTGTTGGCACAATATTTGGGAGTCGACGCAATTGAAACAATGATTACTCTTGGCGCTACAAGAATAATGTTATTCTTGTAGTGCCTTTTTTCTTTGCAAAATTTCAGATTTAAAATGAGAAAAAAGGACTTGTATCTTGATGGAAAGATCCTAAATGTCTTATTCTAACTTTAATCATACTAATGCATGTCATAAAATGTTTAGAAAGGATAATGCAAGAACACTTTAAAGGATGTAGAAGAAGAAAACAAAGTGTAAAATAATGCTAGGAAAGGGTAGGGAAGGGAAAAGAATAGTTCAACAGTCATTAAAAAAATTAAGGACTAACAATGTCATTCAAACCTTTCCTTAAGAATTTAATTTGAAAAATATCTACCATCGCATCTTGGGATTAACAATGGCTGTGGGTTAATTGTAAACAAAGTTGAGTTCTAGTTGTTGTTCCAAAAGGCATCAAAACTTTATTGACATGGATGTAAATCACTTGAACTAATGAATGTGTGACATGGTAAGTTATATTGGTATTCACCATGGTTGATCGGTGGAAGTATGACTTGGGAAAATAGTTAATGTTGAGGCACCATGAGGTCACATCCATTGAATGCATGGGACGGGGGATTTTCGTTAAGGTTACCACCTTGAACATTCAAGCATTTTCACTTTGTTAGTTTAGGAATTGAGCTCTCTAAATATTGTTTTTTTCTACCCCTAGTCATGGTTGCTTGAAAATTAAACTCAAATTTTTCAAGAGAAAAACAAGTTGTTAGTGAAGGTATGTTACTGTATCTCATACCCATCAAATGCATGTAAATGTTTTTGCAATGGTAATTTAGAAGGATTTATGTTTGACTGTGAATAAGCATGTTGCTTTTCTTGTGAGTTCATTCTGTAATTTTGTTTCTTCCCTCCTAAGAATGTAATGCTCAATTCACTTTATCATTTGTTTCTTTGGTTTATATCTATTGAAAAATTGTAAATCTCCCTAGGGTTTTTAAACATTCTTCAGGGATGTTCTCCTTTGATATATTTTTATGGTGAAAATTGAGGATTCAACCTCAGTCTAATGTTAACACAACTGAGTGTTTGTTCTTTTTAAAAAGAGAAAAAGGGGTTGTTCCTTGACTCTGCCCTTTATTTGTGAGTTTCAACTAAAACCTCCTAACATCCTATATTATAACATTATGCTTGAATGAAGCTTGTGTCATTTTAGAGTAATCTCTTCTTGGAACTAGGGATATGGGTTTTTCATATCTCTGTTGGGTTGCGCTTTTACATTTTCCTTTACTGGAAATGTTGTTTCGAGTCAAGATACAAAGGGAAATGTTCGATCTGGTTTCAAGCCCAAGCATTTAAAAAACTATCTTATCACTTTTCTTGGTTGGTGTCAAATTATAAAGTCTGTTTGTTGTTAAATCCTATTGTTTCACATCCCTACAAATTAAAGAATATGTTATGGTATTACAAGAATATTTTTGCACATCTTCAATTGGAATCCATCATGCTCTTTAAATACAACGACAAGTTTCCAGCTATAATGAAACATGAGTGTGATTAGTTTCGATCCCTGACCATTTTGGAGGATGACCATTTTAATATGCATCGATTTGTTTTGGGGGGGATGTGATGGATATTTTCTTGAAATTAATTTATAATATGTTGTAAACTCAAAATAGTGAACATGTCAAATACTTTCTTTTTCCCTATTCAATTTTTGTTTACACAAAAAGTTATTTGGGAATGGTTCATATTATTTTTGAAAGATGAATATTTTCAAACCCTAACTTGTAAGAAATATCATAACAATTTCATGATAGTTTGGGTTTAAAAGAACTCCATAGAACAATCTTCTAGAAATTGGAGGAAACATAATACTTGTGTTACCAATGATAAATACATTTCAATTATCATAATGATTATATAGCATGATATAAGTTGTGTGCATTCGCTAAATATTACTATTGAAGAAGGGTTCAATTGAGGTTGACATATGTTTGCAACTGTCACTTATTGTTTCTTATGGATTGAATATTTAAATGGAAATGAGATTTGTTTTGAGGATTGAAATGTTTTATTTCTCATACATAGGATCAATTCCCTCATGTTATCACTTTTCATGAGCTATTCCTTCATTCCCAAATTTATATGTCATTTCAAATG
>SNQJ01S0035665.1:36192-55175 GCA_010110895.2 Picea sitchensis
TATAAGTTATTACTTACTCAAATTTACGACATATTTTTTTTAATAGTATCATAATAACAACTTCGTCATTATATTTTATGCATGAACATAAGTCACAATTGTACACTTTTTAGTACTCACAAGATAAAGATTTAATCATTGTCCAGAAAGGAAGTATTATCCAACACTTGGTCTACATTTGAATTGCTATGTTCGTCAACAATTCTTGTTATCGTCCCTCTTGGATTCAAAGAGTTTATTATTTATTTAAATCAAATTCTAAACTCTATAGCATCATTATATGCATATTCTTAGTATAGTCACTATAAGTTAAAGTTATTTTTCCATTGCTTGTGTAATCTAGTTGGTTTCTTAACTCCTACACCAATTCAACTTTCATTTACGTATATGTGTATTAACTTATGTCTAGACCAATCGTTATATATATAGTTTAGATTCTATAATGTATTTCACTCATAATATTAAGCTACAAATATATATAATGACATTCACCTTAGACAATGAACCATTACATGTTCACCTACTCTGACCATTATTTAAAACTTACTCACCTATCCTAACATCTAGCCTTAACTGGCATTGTATTCATGAGTTAAGTTTCAACACATCATTTCCCTAACAGACTCTACATTACGGCCTTGTCCTTAACCCAATATGCATTCTCCACGTGTTCTCCATCACATGATAAGGTACACTCATCCTTAAGTTTTGTACTGCTATGATAGTAGTATTGGGTCTAGTGAAACTCTTAGGCTTCAAACCGGTTTCCACTTTACTATGGTCTCATAATGTGCTACGCTATGCTTCTACTTATGAGGGGAGTTCTTGTTTTGACCTATATGTTTTTCCTTCTTCCGGGTCTATAACTTGTTCCCTTCTAGTATAAAGACGAGTGAACAGTTTTAATTGTGTTCTCTGTTTGTAAGATCATGGGTTATTCATATAAGAATAACAAAGGTTTTAATAAGAGGATATAGGTAGTTATGTTCATCATACATAGGGCTCTTCTCAATCTTAGGGTTGTTACACAACTGCCCAAGTTGCCGACAGAGGTAAGCACTAACGTATCTTCATTGATTGGAGTAATAAAACTGGGTTTTCCTTCAAGTTTTAATATCGTTTCTAGACACCCCTTTGAAGCAGGGGAAGAAATAAATTTGAGTGCATCAATATCATAAATCTCACCCAAAACATAGGATTTTCATTGAGTAATAATCGCTTGACTCATTATTGTCGTTTTAACTCTCATTTTACATAATGTGTATGTACTAGAAATGAATCGAATCCTAACTCCCATAATATTTGTTGGTTTTACAAATCCCCTATCCTTAATCAATCTCAAGTTTTACTAAAATTCATATCTGAACATAATCTATGGTTTTTACAAAAACCTACATACAAACATAATCTCTGGTTTTTTTTTATAAAGACCCATATCCATAGTTAATATCTGATTCAACAAAACCATTTCCATCCATTATCATTGATTTAACAAAAATCAAATGTATTTATATCAAAGTTTATTTATGAAAAATACCCATCGATTTTATATTGATTTCATAGTTATTTATTTTTGAAATAATGTGAGACGTTTGCTTTGGATAATCTAAAACACAGGGTTTGAGTCCAAGTTTTTTTCATCAAATAATATTTTTTTCGCTCTGCGCAAACCCTAGCCAACCCCTCTATTTCCCATAATTCTGCCTCCCTCTCATGGATTCAGCCTCAGGTGAGGGTGGCCCTTCACCTGCTCCTCCTTCTCCTGACATTGCAACCTTCTCCACCCTCATATCCACTCTCCTGAAAGCCCTTAAGAAACAAAAAAAGTCAAAGTTTGTAAAAAAACTCGACGCAATCCTAACAGTCCCAGTTTAGCCTGCTTCCAGGGCCCATGCACTGAAACTATTGGAAAATGGACTTATTGGAAAGTTTACAAGTTGATGGCCTTCTACAAAAATAATGGCCCTCTGGTTAGAGAGAAACTGGAAGTCATTCATCAAAGGACGTCTCACCCATGCGTTCAGTGGAAAGGGATTTTACACATTTTATTTCAAAGAAAAAAATGATAAGGATCTTATATTCAGGAGCGGCCCATACTTCACGGGCCTAAGAGGTATGTTCCTAAATTGTTGGATGTCTGATTTATGTCCAGAAAATGACATTCCAAAGAAGTTCATGTCTGGGTTCATCTCCCTTATGTGCCCCTCCACTGTTGGAAGGACAAAACTATCTTGAATATTGGAAACACACTGGGAAAATACATAGACAGAGATGAACCCAAGGATGGTCTGCAAGCCTATGCACAAATATTCGTGGAAGTGGATCTCGAGAAAGGTACTCCAGAAGAAATTGATATCACTTTGGAAAACTGGTCGTACATTTAGAAGGTTGAATACGATAAACTCACGTTCAAATGCAAAGAATATTGCCATGAATATGGAAATTTTTCCAAGAACAGTTCGAAGATGGATAAGGGTTCCAACACGACAGACCGGGAGGAACAATGGAAGAGTTCCAAGAAAATGAAACAACTGGGGAAGCAAGGAACCCATCAAAATCAAGTAAAATCTCCTACCCCCTTGAGGGAGTCCCCTCCAGTCCAAAACCCTCCTCTCTTAGTAACCCCCACCCTCTCCCTGAAGCCACCTCTCCAAACCAGTTTGANAAGTCTATATTGATATTTCAGAAGAAGAATCAGAACATTCGATGGCTACACCCCATGTAAAGTACCCTACATTTCACAAAAAATTAAAAATTTAGGGAATCTTAAAGTCCCTTGAATCTCCAACATTGTTTGCAACACAAAGATAATCCATGATATCTAACTTATTCCTTTATTGTATATGCATAGTAGTTTTACTTCTCTGTCATTATCCCTCTTAAAAGTCAAAGGGGGTTTAAATTCCACTTGTCTCTTACTGTTATATTTCATCATGGCGTCATTATTGGATTAGAATCATACACTTATTTGCATTGAATAATTTTGTGACCATGACTGACATAGCCCTTAGAATAACCACTAGGTCTATGTCAAGACATGCTATCCATATTAAATCACATAATAGACTACGCCATACAAGATATGAGTGCTCTAAATCATGGACACAAGATCAACCCATTGCAGATATAGTGTTGAGCTAGGAGACATAAGTCCTAAGTGCTAGGATTCAATTTTACCCATAACAACATATTAAATTATCATAGTGCAACAAAAATGTTTAAACAAGAGGAGAGAACAATGTACCTATACTTAAACATTGATAACCTCACTCAATTGTTAACATGGTCTTCTCGATCTAGGGTTAGGTCTAGGATTAAACGTAACCCAATATTTAAGTGGTTCAAAACTGTTTTGTGGTGGATGACAGGTCGGGTCTGAGCCTACTTCGTTATACCCTATAGACATTTACTCCTTTCCGACCCATTAAAGGTGAAGCATGTCTAGTACACTCCAGAACTGGTAATTTGGTGAAAAATACCAATGTAGGCTCTCTACTTCCCTCGACTTCACATGACAGACATAAGGGGGCGTACCGGTCGCTTTTACTCCTCTAGCGAGGTCCTCGAGGTAACCTTTTTTCTTTGTAGTTTCCCCTTTAGTCCTGTAACATGATTTTGCCTATCCACTGTATTTCACTGGTGATTTTGGTAAAGCTCAGCTCTGGTGAGCGATGGGAGGAGGCAACGCAAATATGGGGTTCTCTATGTGCAAGGGTGAGTAAACGTTTTGTTGCTTATGTTGTCTGTGAGAAGTATTTTGTAAATGTAATATTTTTCTGGTGCAATGTAAAATAATTTAGAGGTTCCATGTATAGACCTCATGTTTCATTTCTTTGTTTGAGGGTTGGCAACGCATGACAGTTGTGCCTCCGTATGTGTTTTCTTCCCAGGATTCCACCGGGTTTATGGTTCCATTTATAAGTTTGGTGAAACACCTTTATATTTAATGCTAGGGTTTGAGGGTTATTGTGTTTTATCTTGGTTAGATGTCAGTCTTCATGCCTATAGTCATTTACGGTCCCTTCCTAGTCAGATCGTGGCCCAAATCATTATTATAAGTTAAACCCTTTGATCTTTCTCATTTTTCTTTTATTCACCGTTCATATCATTGTTATTCTTACACTCTAGAATTCATCCAAAGATCTCAAAGATTACTACGTTGGTTGATGTTATTCAGACTTGACTGTTGTTAAAACTCCATAAGAAAATTTCATGTTTACATTCTGTACAAATATGGCAACATTAACATGATCTTATTCATTTTGAAACTAGAAACAACATTTGTTAGTATCCTCTGGTTGTAAAAATTTCTCTGCCGATAAGAATCGTGGTTTGTCCCACGACCACCTTGACAACATCCTTCACTTGATCTCTCGTCTAGTACAGTTATAGAATTAAACCATTTGTGAAAGGGTTTTCCTATGTCGACCACTCTGCACTAAAAAAGGAGAGGGCATCCTTTTTTATTAACTATAATCCCCTATCCGTTTTACACCTATCCGTGGTACTATTTCTTTCCTGTCCAGAATGCGTAGAGGTTCCTCTTGGAACTCACCTCCTGGTTCCACATGCACCATGTTCCAATAAATGATGTGAGTAGGATCATGAATATACCTTTTTAATAAGGAAACATGAAAAAAATTATGAACTTTTAAGTTTGCAGGAAGTGTTAGTTGATACGCCACGGGTCTGATTCGACTTAAAATCTCGAAGGGGCCACAAAACCTGGGCACCAACTTTGAACAATTTCCTAGCTTTAGAGAGCTCCTCCTTGCTTTGACTTTTAGATACACATGGTCCCCATATTGAAATTCCTGGTGTCTCCTTTTTAAATCTGCATAGCTTTTTTGTCGGTTTTGGGCCTCCTTTCAATTCTGTTATACCCCTTTTACGATTTTCTCCATTCCTTGGAGCATTTCCAGTCCCATCATAATCCTGTCAACTAGATTATCCCAGTGAATCGGGGTTGTGCATTTCCTTCCATATAATGCTTTGAAGGGAATCATCTTGGCTGAAGTCTGATATCCATTATTGTAAGAAAATTCAACTAAGTGTAGGTACTCCTCCCACTTAGTTGGTTTCGTTCTCACGTACATTCGTAACATGTCTTCCACAATCTGATTTGTTCATTCGGTTTCCCATCCGTTTGTGAATGGTAGCTTGTGCTGAAATTCAGGTTAGTATCCAATCCTGCAAACAATTCCTTCCAAAACTTTGACGTAAATTTGTCATGTCTATTAGAGATCACCATCTTACGAATTCCATGCAATCTAAATATTTCTTTCATAAAAATTTCAGCAATATTAATTGTTTTATAAGTAGATTTCACAGGTATAAAATGTGAATATTTGCTAAGTTTATCAATCACTACCATAATCGAGTCATTTTACTTTTGAGTCTTAGGCAAACCTGTGATGAAGTCCAACGAGATAATCTCCCACTTCCATTCTCGTATAGGTAGAGGATGTAGTAGACCAGTTGGATGTTGATGTTCAGCCTTTACCTGTTGACAATATAAGCATTTAGATAAATATTCAACTATTTCACTCTTCATGTTAGGACAATAAAACAATTTTCTTAAGGTTGTTACCATTTTATGGTATCCTGGATGACCAAAATACGACCTTTTTTGCAATTCGTCAAGAACTGTTGATTTTAAATCAGTAGAATTAGGTACATACAACCTATTTTTGAACCTTAGCAGTCCATTTTTATCTAAACTCAGATATGTTTTGTTCAATTTTTTGCATTTTCTTGCAATTCTGTTGTTGTTTTGATGTACTTTTCGTCATTACTGCTTACAGATTTTATTCTTTGTTCGATGTCATTTTCTTCTTTGCTAACACTTATCTCATAAAGTCTATTAGTCCTCCAACTTAGAGCATCTGCAACTTTGTTTTCTTTACCTTTGATGTGTCGTACTTTGAAATCAAATTCACTTAAAAAGGCCAGCCATCTCGCTTGCCTTGCGTTGAGATCAAGTTGAATGAATAAAAACTTTACACCATTGTTTTCGGTTAGTAGAAGAAATCTTCTCCCCATTAAATAATGTCGCCACATTTTCAGAGCATGAATTACGTCTGCTAACTCCAAATCATGTGTAACATAATTATGTTCATGTTCTTTTAGTTTACGTGATTCGTAACAGATGACATGTCGATCCTATGTTAGGACACCTCCCAAGCCTTCTTTGCTTGCATCCACGCAATCTGTAAAATCTTTATCGGGATCCGCTACCCTTAGGATAGGTGTGGTAGTTAACAATTTTTTTAATTTATCAAGGTTGCCCTGACAGTTTTGTGACCAAGTAAATATTATTCCCTTTTTCTTTAGCGATGTAATTGGATACACGATCTTAGAAAATCCTTCGATAAATGTTTGGTAATAACTGATAATTCCCATGAATTATCTGATGTCTGCTACATCCTTAGGGATAGGCCATTCCATAATGGATTTTATCTTTTCTGGATCAACTGCAATACCATCTTTGGATATCACATGTCCTAGGTACTGTATCTTTCTTTGGTAGAAGTCGCACTTATCAAACTTCGCATACAACTTATGTTTTCTTAAGGTCTGCAATACTATTTCCAGATGTTCTTCATGTTCTTCTTCCGGTTTTGAGTAAACTAAAATATCATCGATAAACACCAACACAAATTTATCCAGATATTGAATGAATATACTATTCATCAAACACATAAAGGTTGTTGGTGCATTAGTAAGACCGAACATAATTACGATAAAATCATAGTGTCTGTAACATGTTCTAAACATTGTTTTATTTATATCTTCGTCTTTTATTCCGAATTGGTGATAACTAGACCTTAAATCTAACTTAGAGAAGATCCTTGCTCCTCCAACTTGGTCAAACAGGTCATTAATTCTAAGTAAAGGATACTTATTCTTGATCGTCATCTTATTTAGTTGTTGATAGTCAATGCACAGTCTCAAGGTCCCATCTTTCTTTTTAACGAAGAGAACCAGTGCTCCCCAAGGTGAGACACTTGGTCTGATATATTCTTTATCTAGCAGTTCTTGCAGCTGAATTTTCAGTTCCATTAATTCGGGTAGACTCGTTCTATAATATGCCTTAGATATCGGGGATGATCCAGGTAGTAGATCGATAGAGAAATCTATCTCTCTTCTTGGAGGTACTTTGGGTATTTCGTCCACAAATACATCTCTAAACCCATGTAGGACTGCAAAGTCCTCTAAACTGGGTTTTTTTTCCTTTTCTAATAGATTAGTTACCTGAACAACATAAACTTGGCAACCTTTGTTCATACATTTCTTCAACTGCATGGCTGATATCTGCCTAACCGAAATTGGTTTTATGATCCCTTGTATCATCCTAACTATGTTGTTTTCATTTCTGTAAATAATTGACTTTTCGTAACAATTTAATATTACTTTATGTTTCTCTAACCAGTGCATTCAAATGATTAAATCGTAAGATCCCAAAGGTAAAATGTTCATATCTAACTTTGTACTTTGACCGTCTATGCTGAGTTCACATTCAGAAATAAAATCTGTTACCTTTCTCTTGGTCCTTGTTGCTAACTGTACTAACCAAGACTTAACATTCTTTACTTTCTTGAGCTTGTTTAATTCAACTCAACCAGGAGTAACATAACTCAAACTAGCTCTTGGTTCAACTAATATGGAAATGCAGTTATCATGAATTTTACCTTCAACCTCCATGATAGTGGAATGATGATAAACTTGCCTTCCATCCACAACTGCATTAATTTTGTGCACGTTTCTACCCATATCTCCTACTGTCAAATCTTCTTGTAGGTTATGGACTGAAGTTCTTGTCGTGGAAATTAAGTGTGGACAATTTCTCCTCAAGTGAGGTTCTTCACACTCCCAACACTTCAATGGTTCTCTGGGGTGTTTGAATGATAGTCCTTCTTTTGGAAACCTTTTTCCATATTACAAAAAGGGGCTGGTTGGAATCCTTTCTTTCGTTGATTCATTTTGTCTTGTTTCTTGTCCTTCCATTCCTTGGGAATTTCATACCTCTGTTTGTACTAATCATAACACATCCAAGCCTTTCTAAACACTTCATTTAAAGACTTGGGATTCTCAAATTCAATTATGTCTTTGTACAACTATGGTAGACAACTTAAGAATCATTGCATATTTAATTTGTCTTCTTTGATGTATGGTACAAATCTCAATAGTTCTAGGAATTTATTTATCAGATCGTCCATGGTCATTTTTCCAAGTCTTAGTTCATAGAATTCCTTAGTTTTTATTTCATAATATATTTCTGACAAATATTGCTTGAAATATTTTTTAAAATATGACCATTCCATCTGTTTCTCTTTCAATCCCTTAGCCAATTTCAGGTCTTGCCACCAGATACTTGATTTTCCCTCCAAGTTGTAAATGGTCATTTTGTCTTTCATATTACTAGAGTAGTTGTAAATCTGGAAGTATTTCTTTATATCTAGTAGCCATGCTTCAGCCTCTTCACCCGTCCTTGATTATCCATCAAAGGTGGATGGTTTTATTTTCTTGAATTCACCTTCCAGGTGATCTACTTGTTTTCTTTTTCTTCTCGTAGTTGTCTTGTTTCCTGTCATGTGTGTGTCTTTGGAAGAATTATCCTCATTTTTTGTTTCATGACCAGATTTTTTAGAGGACCTTTTGTTGACTTCTTCCTATTTGTCATTGTTCTTTGGGCTCCTCTTGGCTACTATACTGCATAGCATCATTTCATTTATTTTTAACCGGTCTTCCTATGCCTTTTTCATCTTTTCGTTATCTTCTTTAAACACTTGTAATTCCACGATGAGGTTCTTCATTGTTTCCAAAATCTGGGTGGTTGAAATTCCTTCATTGTTATGCTCTGGTTCTTTATGAAGTCCTTGATTTGGATTCTCCCGAGGTCTAATTTCTTCTTCATTCTGTGCTAACATTATCACAATAGGCCAACCATTTTTCAATTTGTAACAATAAACATATTTGTTAGTTTTTCTTCGAAAAAAATAAAATAATTAAAAAAATAATTGATTTTCCATGAGGTCCAAGTGTTGTAACCTTAAGCTCTGATACCATATGTAATGTACCCCAAATTTCACAAAAATAAAATAAAATTAGAGAACATTAAAGTCCCTTGAATATCCAACATTGTTTGCGACACAAAGATAATCCATGATATATAACTTATTCAATTATTGTATATGCATAATAGTTTTACTTCTCTGTCATTATCCCTCTTAAAGGCTAAAGGAGATTTAAATTCCACTTGTCTCTTACTATTATATTTCATCATAGCGTCATTATTGGATTAGAATTATACGCTTATTTGTATTGAATAATTTTGTGACCATGACTATTATAGCCCTTAGAATAACCACTAGGAAGCCCTTAAAATAACCACTAGGTCTATGTCAAGACATGCTATCCATATTAAATCACGTAATAGAATAGGTCATACAAGATATGAGCACTCTAAATCATGGACACAAGATCAACCCATTATAGATATAGTGTTGATCTAGGAGACATAAGTCCTAAGCGCTAGGATTCAATTTTACCCATAACAACATATTACTTTATAATAGTGCATGGAAACTGTTTAAACAAGAGGAGAGAATGATGTACCTATACTTAAACATTGATAACCCTACTCAATTGTTAACATGGTCTTCTTGATATAGGGTTATCTCTAGGATTAAACATTTAAGTGGTTCGAAAACTGTTTTGTGGTGGATGACAAGTCGGGTCTGAGCCTACTACATGCTAGCCTGTAGATATTTACTCATGGCTGACCCATTACAGGTGAAGCCTATGCCGTACCCTCTAGAACTGACACTTTGGAAAAAACGCCCAATGTAGGCTCGCCACTTCCATCGACTTCACATGGCAGAGGTAAGGGGGCGTATCGACCACTTCTACTCCTCTTGTGAGGGCCTCAAGGTAACCTTTGCTCTTCGTAGTTTCCCCTTTATTCTTGTAACATGATTTTGACTCTGCATTGTATTCGACTGATGATTTTGGTAAAGCTCAACTCTGGTGAGCAATGGGAGGAGGCAACATAAATCCGGGGTTCTCTATGCGCAAAGGTGAGTAAACGTTCTATTTCTTATGTTCTCTATGAGAAGTATTCCTTAAATGTAATCTATGTATGGTGCATTGTAAAATAATTAAGAGGTTCCATGTACAGAACCCATGTTTCTTTTCTTTGTTTGAGGGTTGACAATGCATGATAGTTGTGCCTCCGTATGCGTTTTCTTCCCAGGATTCCACCGATTTTATGGTTCCATTTATAAGTTAGGTGAAACAGCTTTAGATTTAATGCTCGGGTTTGAGTGTTATTGTGTTTTCTCTTGGTTCGTTGTCAGTATTCAAGCCTATAGTCGTTTTCGGTCCCTTCCCAGTCAGACCGTGGCCCAAATCATTATTATAAGTTAAACCCTTCGATCTTTCTCATTTTTATTTTATTCACCATTCATATCACTGTTATTCTTACACTTAGGAGTTCTTCCAACGATCTCAAATCTTACTACACTGGTTGATGTTATTCAGACTTGACTGTTGTTAAAACTCTGTAGGAAAATTTTGTGTTTACATTCTGTACATGTATGGAAACATTAATAGGATCTTATTCATTTTGAAACTAGCAAAAACATTTGTTTGTATCCTTTGGTTGTAAAAATTTATCTGTCGGGAAGGATCATGGTTTGTCCCGTGACCACCTCGGCAACATCGTTTACTTGATCTCTCGTCTAGTACAATTATAGAATTAAGCCGTTTGTGAAAGGGTTTTCCTATTTCGACCACTCTGCACTAACAAAGGAGAGGGCATCCTTGTTTATTAACTGCTATCCCCTAATCTTGTAATCATTCACCGCCTCATCTGTTGAATGTATGCGGAATGAAAATCGTAGGGTTCGAACACATTTTACACAGTTAGACTTTAACCTATGAATTGGGTTCTTACTGTAAATTTTTGTGCACTTAGATTTTTGTATTTTACCTTTTTGTAATGTTGTTTAATTTTAATGATCCCTCTACTGTGAAGATACTCAGGTCACATCTAGTGTGCCCCTATCGATGCTTATTAATTTAAAAATTCCTTCACTGTGATCATTACCTCAAATAAAAAATTTCAACTTTGTGATTACGGGGAATTAAATGGTAGTTTTGTTTAATCGTTGACCTTGCCACATTTGACTCCTTTCGTTTATTTGGTCCTCTACACAAGGTTTAGATATTCCTATTATGTACTTCATGTTTGATCACTCTATGCATGATCTATTTCGATGATAATTGGTTTCACTTCTTTTCTTACTGTCACTTCCTCTATTTTACAAGTGAACGGTTATATGCAGGGATATATAAAAATTAATGATGGGCCCTTTATGTTTTGCGATGGTACCCATCAGTCGGTTTGGGTCCACTCCTCCTCCTCCTAGATCGTGGATAGATTATCTCACAAGGAACAAAAGGTGATCTAGTTTTCATCAGGACTCAATCTAATTTTTTTCCTTGATTTATTCTACTGTTTAATTTCCATAGAATTAAAATTCTAGCAAGTTACTAAATCCTCGTTTTACTTCTTTTGCAGGTTATGCAAGTCAGTGTAATCGGATGAAGGAAGCATCTTACCTCGAAATCTATTCACGTTCCATGTCCTTCCTTGACCAATATACATTCATTAATATTCATCTACATACATAATTTTGTAGAGACTTTCCTACAGTTCTGTTTACAACACAGAAGAATGTGGAGTTCTTGATCTATGGTATTCTAACTGTAAAGTTTGAAGAAGATTCATTTGAATACGACGGTTATTTTTGTAAGATGATTGTAGTCTAATGAATCACTACCTTTCTGTGGTAATAGATAAAATAAAAAATATATTCAGACTGTTATTCTTTCTACCTATTCTTTGCATGTTATCAAATTGATAAGAATACCATCTTTGTTTATTCCTTATTCCAATATTTCTCTTCAGAGTTTTGTTATGTACAGATTTGAATAAAAATTCAAATGTGAAATATGAAAGGCCAATAGGCATCTAAACAGATCTAATATGTTTTTGTATGATAACACACACACACACACACACACACACATATTTAAATATATGTGTACGACCATCATATTTCAAATAAGCAACATTTCCAGTTTCATTCAACTATGTGCATCCATAGTATAATATGATTATACAATACCTTAAGAACTAATTTACTTATGTATACACAGTTAACACATTCCTAACAATTAACGTAACCATAAATATACATTGACAACGATATACAAGCTAAGATACATATCTAAAACCTGATGCTGTAATACAAATGGAACAACCATGTTCCACCCAACCATAGAACAAAACAACCAAGTTCACTTGTCCTTCTCACCCCCTAGCATGACCATGAGTCCATAAGGGAAAAGTGAATGATCCTCCTTAGCTATAGTCACCATCCACAGATCAGAAAAATCCTTTGCCTCACAATAACCGTGTTCATAACAAAAAATAGTTTTCTTTTCCCCAACATACTAAGGAGAGTCTTGCCTCTTCCATATGTTGTTAAAATATGCATCCTTGTGCCTAGGTCTTTACTTCCCTCCTTGGGGAAATTCACAACTTTACAAATCACTCATTTTTAGGGGATGCTAGTGGTCAGATTTCACTTCTGCCACTTGTAAAAATCATCCTTGAGGTAACTCAAACATGTTCCCCACTCATGGAGTCATGGTCAGATATTTCTAACCTGGTTGTTCCATCTGTCTTCCAACATTTAATTTATTAAAATTTTGTCTTACACATGTGTCAAAATAAAAGAGGCAAGTTGGGAAAGTCAAATCTTTTCCCAACAATCATCAAATAATTAATTACAACAACCTAAATTCCAAATTCGTATTTTCCATAAATGGCAAATAATTTCCAAATCCGAATTTTTCCAAAAATGGAAGTTTATTTCAAAGTTCACTTAGAATTAAATATTATAAAATTTGAGGATATTACACCCCACCCATGAAAACTAGGTCGTAAACCCAACAACCATAAAAGAGAAGAACTAGTGAATCAAGAAAAATAATTGGGAAAGAAAAAAACTATGGAAGAAATGCTGAAGAAAGAAACCAGATCCCATCGAAATCAAAATGGCCCAATCGCCTTGAAAGGAGGAAATCCAAAATAACATTCTAAATGATAAAATCCCTATCATGGAACTGTAGAGGGATGAGCTAGAAATACAAATTATAAATGGTTTGAAATCTCATCAAATTCGAAAAACCTCACCTCCTCCTTCTCCAGGAGACTAAGAAGCAAGAAGAGGAAGTTTTGAAAATCATAGATCTAATGTGGAAAAATAAAAATATCAAAGCCATCAGTGCAATAGGGACGTTGAGAGGCATTTTCAGACTATGGGATCCACAAGTATTTAACAT
Source organism: Picea sitchensis (assembly GCA_010110895.2). Lineage (NCBI taxonomy): Eukaryota > Viridiplantae > Streptophyta > Pinopsida > Pinales > Pinaceae > Picea > Picea sitchensis. The sequence continues at coordinate 49,609 of SNQJ01S0035665.1, forward strand.
TAATTACGTGAAGGAGTCACCTAATTGGATGTTGCTCAATCTAACACACATCCCCTCAGGTATGTCTATCGAGATTCTAAATATTTACATGCCTTGCACCCCCCAAGAGAAAATCTAGTGTTGGAAATCCCTCTTACCACTCTCTGATGAGGTAAGAGGTTTGAATCTTATAGCATCGGGGGATTTTAATACCACTTTATGCAAAAAAGAAAAAATAGGAGGAAATTTAGTCTGAGACCCCTGCAGGGAGATTATGGAATACTTCTCCTCCTCTTGGGATATTTTAGACATTAAGCCCACCAATGGAACATTTACCTGGTCCAATAATAGATCTGGCTCCGCCCATATCGTGCCTAGGTTGGATAGATTTTTCCTTAGTGTCCCTCTCCTCATCTCCCCTCTTATCCCTGCATCCTCCATCCTCTCTTGGGATGGATCCGACCACTAACCTATATCCCTTCTTCTTGCCGAGCTTCTTAATCTTGGACCATTCCACTTATGCTTTAAACCACATTGGATTCTTGACCCCTCTGCCCTTTCCATTGTTGACTCGACGTGGAACCAATGGATTATCGACTCTCCCATATATATATGGGAGCAAAAAATCAGTAAACTCAAATAAGCTCTTAAAATATGGATCAAATCCAAACCGATCGACTTAGGCCAATCCGAAATGTAGCTGGAAACAAATATGGACAATCTAAGAGAGAAATTGGAAGTGGAGCATGCAGATCCATCTACACTAGAAGAAGAGAGAATCACTTCCAAAACTTATATGTCAACTCTGAAAATTGAAGAAGAGTAGTGGAGACTAAAATAAAGAAGCCTTTGGCTTCAAGCAGGGGACAAAAATACTATTTTTTTCCATAGACAAGATAAGATCAAAATTTGGAGAAACAGAGTATCCAAAATCACCACTGAGGATGATTGCTTGATTACATATTATAATCAAATAAAAAGAGTAGTCTCTCAACATTTGAATCCATCTACAAGGAGCAACCCACTTATAAACTTGATTCCTTAGAAAAAATGCTCGACACCACTCCCCTTCTCCTAAAACCTGAAGAAAATAATCAACTTTGCAAGATCATATCGAAAGAAGAGGTTTGGAATGTCATAAAATCAATGAACCTAGACAAATCTCTGGGATGAGATGGGTTTTCAGTCCACTTCTAATAAAAATATTGGGGGACCGTTCGTAAAGACTTGATTAGAATGATCAAATAAATCCATAGAAATTCCTTGATAGGAGGGAGAATGAATTCCACCTTCTTGGCCCTTATCCCTAAAGAATCCAACCCCTCATCCTTTATAATATTTAGACCCATCTCCCTCTGCAACATTTCCTACAAAATTTTCTCCAAAATCCTTTCCAACAGAATAAATCCCTTCCTCCCCTTCCTCATCTCCCCAAATCAAGGAGGTTTCGTTGAAAAGAGACAAATTGTTGATAATATTATTCTGGTACAAGAGACTATTCACTCAAGTCAATCTAGAAAAGAGAAAGGCATGGCTATTAAAATTGATATGGAAAATTCCTTTGACAGGGTCAGACACAACTTCCTTCTGGTAGTTCTCTCTAGGTTTGGTTTCAATGGCCTTTTCCTATGTTCGATCCACACTTGCATTCATTTCCCTTGGATTTCCCCACTTGTAAATGGGAGGCCCACCCCATCCTTCCAAATTTCTAGAGGACTTAAAAAAGGTTTTCCCCTCTCCCCATCCTTTAAATTCTCATGGTCGAAGCCTTCAACAGGAAGCTGAACAAAGATAGAGAATACAAACTCATCCGTGGGATCAAAATCACTCAAGGATTCAAAAGAATAAACAACTCCCAATTTGTGGATGATACCATCCTGTTGGGAGGGGGATCAACTATTTTAGAATGAATATTCAAAGCATCAATGGACGACTATACAACAACCTTGGGAGGAAAGGTCAATGAACTCAAAATTCAAATTTATGGATGGAATGTTCCTCAGCACGAAATGTAGGCTATCTCTATAATCCTCAATTTCACCGACACCACTACTTGGAATTCTTTCAAATACCTTGACATCCCCATCTCCTCAAAATATCTCCCCCCCCCTCCACAGCTTGGAACAATATCCTAGACAAGATAAAATTAAAATTCAATAAGTGGGGCTCCCTTTGGCTAAATCCTGGATGAAGAGTTGTCCTCATTAAATGTGTACTCTCTGCCCTTCTTATTTTCCAGCTCTCTATGTTATTGTCCCTGGGGAAATTTAAATCATAAATTTCCCAAGAAATTAGGATATTTCTTTGGCAAGGAGGCTACTCCAACTCCAGACACCATCATCACATAAACTGGAACACTGTCAAAGTACCTAAATCCATAGGGGGAATTGAAATAAGAGACCCATTTCTTCATAATCTTCCTATGGGCACCAAAATTCTTTGGAGAATGGTCACCAGACAGAACGAATGGTGGAAAAAGTCTATTTTGCATAAATAATTCACTGAAAGCAGACTTCGTTGCCCGGACCATACTCCCCTGGAAAAAAGTGTCTCTCAAATATGGAATCTCCTTAAAGTCTCCGTCCCCCTCATTCAAAACAATCTATCCTGGTCACTAGGTAATGGGAAAAATATTAATTTAGCTACTGACATAATTCATGGATCTGCACCCTTGGAACATGAAGCCTCTCTCATATTGATACTATCTTGGCTTTCCAATCAAGGTAGACAATCTCTTTATGAAATCTCCACTTGGAATAGAAATACAAACAAGTGGTTAAGTTGGTACCTTGGAAACCCCCTTGCAAATATTCAACCAATCTCCCGCCTCCTCATCTCTAGACTCAAAGTTTGTTCCCCCATCTCTCTCAATACTAAAGACTCCCACTGCTAGAATGCTCAACATTACTTGGTTAGGAAGGTATTTATTTCCCTTCTAAATGATACCCAACTTCCTCCCAAAGCATCCCATTGGAAGAATATCTGGAACAACAATGGACTACCCAAAACAAACATATTTTGTTGGACCTTTCTCCATCGGAAAATCCTAACAGGTGAAAATACCAGTAAAAGGGGAATCCATGGCCCTTTTAGGTGCGCTCTCTGCAATAAAGAATATGACACCATTCAACAAATTTCTCTCGAATGTAGCTATGCTCACAGGGTTTGGGATATAATTCTTCAAAATCTGTACAATAAATTCAGGTGGCCAAACACCATCAACCATATCCTTCAAAATTGGAAATACAGATACAAAGGATCTTTAAATAACAAAGAAACATTCCAAAGAATCTAGACATCCTTACCCAAATATGTCAGTTGGAAAATCTGGCTAGCCAGAAACAAAGCACTCTTTGCGGGGGATCTCAATCTCTCTGCTTCGACTGCCAACAAGGTTTTCAACCTACTCTCAGAGCATCTCTCCCAAAGGAATCTCCCATCCAACTCACTTCAGAATATGGACAACTCAGAATACGCATGGGTGGGAAGCCTAAATATTAATTTTAGCGACACTTCTTCTGCCACCTTTCGTCCATCCTAACAACTTAAATTCAATAAGATGCAGCTAGAAAAATGGCTGACAAACATAAATACTCATTCCCTATTTTTTGATGGTGCTTCAAAATGAAATCTTGGGGCAGCATGTGTGGGAGGGTTTATTCTTTTCCCAGGAGGTCAATCTGAAATCACTTATGCTTGGATCTTAGGATAAGCCACCAATAACCAAGCTTAATCCCATGCTCTTATCAAAGGAATGAATATAGCCAAGGAAAAAGGCATCTCCACCCTCACTTTCCTTAGAGACTCCCATCTCATTCTCTCCTACTTGCTTCTCAATAAAAATTCCAACATCCTCACTCTTAACTCCATTCTCAGTAGAATTAGGAAAGAAATTCCCTTTTTCAAGGAAATTCACTTCTTCCATGTGGCCCACTAGCTCAATTCTCAATCCGATTTCCAAGCTAACCTGGCGATGAACCTCCCAGAAGGACTACTCCAATCCAATGACCTCACTTATCATTACCCCATCCAATGATTCTATTCCTTCCCTCTTTCTTGTTGGTCAGACATCTTCTCTGGCCCCTAGGTTGGTCACCTTACTCTCTCCCTCATGTCGACCTCTAGTTTTCTCTCCCCCCCCCTGATTTCATAATCTAGCACCCATCTTCCCGTTTCCACTTGCCTCCTGCTCTCACTCTATCTTACACCCTGCGACACTTTGAATTTCTCTGGGATCGACATACACAATTGTTTCCTTGCTCTTGGGAGTTCTAAAGGATATGATGGAGATATCTCACCAAAGGCACCCAACCAAATCAAACTTGCAACGATGTGACCCGATGTTATTGAAGGTGCCACCATTTCGTCTCATCCGAGCTCTGCACTTTATCTTAGAGGAAAAATGGGGATTCGACTTTCTCTCGCTTGTGCCTCCCACAAAGTTAATGCAACTAGGTGAAATCGAGAGGTAAACTCTTCGAAAATAAGTGACATCCCTCATATGAAAAAATCCCCTAGCGCCTCCTTTCATTTTCCCATGGATATTTCGGCAAGTAAGTTCGGTGAAAACAGAACCTGGGGTGGCTCTAAATGGCACGTTTCCCCCCTCCATGGTCCCGTTGAGTCCATCAGCTGAAAGAAGACTTGGGTGAGGCCCCGCATGGCCTCCTGCTACATGCTCATGGGCTCGCTTCAATGGAAAACAACTGGAAATAATCATTCAACCAGTGACAACATCTATTTCAATGGTAATAAGAAGTCACAACCTTCTGAAAACAATTGGAAAATGGTTGGGATTCCCCCTCCAGATCAACATGGATGTACAATACAAAAGAGGTTACATCTTCATCTATAGAACCAACTGAACATGATCCCAACAATCTATCTTAAATATCTCCATGTATTGTTTTTGCATCTACATTCTCGGTATTTACTATAAACTTTATCCCGAGAGATATTAATTTTGAAGGTCCCTCAGCCACCAGATTGACTAAATTTTTTAGACCTTACCAAGGCACTGACGATCTTCCTCTAGTTTCATAATCCCATGTATCCACTTGGAAGTCCTTGAGATTTTCACATTTATCAATATAATTTCTCTCTTATGTTAAAAAAAATAAAATTGTTCATCAACAATTCATAGTTAATCATCAATTTTATTATTTGTAATCAAATTGCTTAAGTGTCAACAATTCATAGTTGATCATCGATTTTATTATTTGTAATCACATTGCTTAAGTGGATCTTAGCCTTAAGATTTGAGTATGTACACACACAAGTATATAATTAAACACATTCATATTTGGAGTGCCTTCCACAATAGTTTTTTTAGGGTGTAATCTACCGAGTCGTACACTGTAATTTCCTACAGAAATCTCATTGGAAAATTCATTAATACCCTATAGTTTATAAGAATATAAATGTATTTTGATTATTTGTAGCATTTGTTTACTACATGTGTGATTTATATATCTCCTAATAAATTTATATAGGAACTACACCTGTCATTACAAATCCCATTCGTAGGATAGGCATGTTATCAAGTGTATACATAAAAAAAAATGTGATCCCTCGTGATATCTAACTTT
>SNQJ01S0035666.1:0-44941 GCA_010110895.2 Picea sitchensis
GTAGATAGTGTAATGATCTGTTTTTCCTGTAGATAGCATTAGATTAGTTTTGGATGCTCAGAATGAATGCATTTTCGAAATTACTCTGTGTGTCATGACTTAAATGGAAATCCTGATGGTAGATGATTGAACATAGAGGTAGACTGATTTCGTAGGATCACACTTTTGAATAGAAATAAGCAGTACCAGCATCGGAGTACAAGACTGTTTTTCTGTTGATGATTCAGATAGGAAATGCTCAGTTTTGAGTTAGTCATTAAAATTCAAGTTCTCAGAATAGGTGTGTGTTTTATTCTTAGGGTAGCATTCAAATAAAGACTAGATGCTTGCCTGCACATACTGTGTATCAGCTCGAAGTTTACCAACCCTGGTTTGACAATTTAGTGTTTCAGGTCACTTAAAATCTTCAATTTAGCAGCCTGACAATGAGCTCGATTTTCAAGAACACTTTGTCAGACATTTTTTGCTAGTCTAGTCGTATGGGCCTTGGCTAAACATACTTGCAGGAGCTTACATAACTCCATTATGCTGCTCGGTTTCGATTTTATGCCCCCAGACCAAATTGGCCACATGTCCTTGAATGGCTTGAGGAGGGAATTTTCAACTATCAATAAAACTCAAACTAAGAATTATTTGCATGTACCGTTAGTTTCATGGGATCTAGAGCACCAGGTTTCAGCTATTAGGGCTCTTATGTTATCATTATGTCTACAGAAAAATCATTTGTTGGAGTATCTCCAACACTAGGGTTTTGGTCAATGAGGCATAGTGCAATTTATGAAGAACATTGTGTTGGGTATTTTTGGATAGTGTCTTCGTGTGGGCCTTGGTCAAACAAAATTGCATGAGCTTACGAAATTCCATTATGCTATTGTGTCAATTTTCAAGTCTTTTATGCTTACAAAAGTCCGTTATGCATAGTGCAATTTCTAAAGAGGAGGTCGATTTTCAAGAAAACTATGTCGGGTGTTTTTGGATAGTGTATTCACGTGGGCCTTGGCCAAAATGACTTGCGGGAGCTTACAAAATTCAGTGATACTACTCGTTTTGCATTTTATGCCCCCAAACCAAATTGACCACATGTCCCTAAATGGCTTGAGGAGGTGAGTTGCAACTCGTGATAAAACTCAAACCGAGACTAAGATGCATAGAATGTCAGTTTCATTGGATTAAGAGCATCGTGCTTCAGCTAGTGGGGCCCCTACGCTATCGTTTCTTCGACTGAAAAACCATTTGTTGCAGTATCTCTGGCACTAGGGTTTTTTTCAATGAGGCATAGTGCAATTTCTGAATATGAGGTTGATTTTCAAGAACACTCTGTTGAGCATTTTTTGCTAGTGTATTCACATGGGCCTTGGCCAAACAGACTTGTGGAGCTTGCGAAACTCCATTATGTTGTTCGGTTTGGATTTTATGCCCCCGACCAAAATTGGCCAGATGTCCTTGAATGGCTTGAGGAGGCGAGTTGCAACTATCGGTAAAACTCAAACCGAGACTTGGATGCATGAACCCTTAGTTGCATTGGATGCAAAACACCTGATTTTAGCTATTGGAGCTCCCACGCTATCATTATTTCGACCGAAAAACAATTTGTTGGAGTATCTCGAACACTAGGGTTTTGGTCAATGAGGCATAATGCAATTTCTAAAGAGGAGGTTAATTTTCAAGAACAATGTGTTGGGTATTTTTGGCTAGTGTAGTCATGTGGACCTTAGCCAAATAAACTTGTGGGAGATTACATAAGTCCGTTATGCTACTCGGTTTGGATTTTATGCCCATGGACCAAATTGACCACATGTCCCTAAATGTCTTGTGGAGGCGAGGTTCAACTCGCAATAAAACTCAAACCGAGACTTATATGCATGAACCATCCATTGCATTGGATTAAGAGCACTGGTTTTCAGCTAGTGGGGCCCCTACGCTATCATTTCATCGACCAAAAAACCATTTGTTGGAGTATCTCCGACACTAGGGTTTTGGTCAATGAGGGATAGTGAAATTTCTGAAGATGAGGTCGATTTTCAAGAACACTCTGTCGGGCATTTTTTTCTAGTGTAGTTGCATGGGCCTTGGCCAAATAGACTTGCGGGAGCTTACGAAACTCCATTATGCTGCTCAGTTTGGATTTTATGCCCCCATACCAAGTTAGCCACATGTCCTTGAATGGCTTGAGGAGGCAAGTTGTAACTATCGATAAAACTCCAAATGAGACTCGAATGTACGAACCGTCATTTCCATTAGATCCAGAGCACTGGGTTTCAACTATTGGGGCTCCTACACTATCATTTTGTCGACCGGAAAACCATTTGTTGGAGTACCTCCAACACTATGGTTTTGGTCAATGAGGCATAGTGCAATTTCTGAAGAGGAGGTCAATTTTCAAGCAAAATTTGTCGGGTGTTTTTGGCTAGTGTAGTCACATGGGCCTTGGCCAAATTGACTTGCGGGAGCTTACGAAAGTCTGTTATACTACTCACTTTGGATTTTATGCCCCTAGATCAAATTGACCACATGTCCCTAAATGTCTTGAGGAGGCGAGTTGCAACTCACGATAAAACTCAAACCGGGACTCAGATGCATGAAAATTTAGTTTCATTGGATTAAGAGCACTGATTTTTAACTAGTGGGGACCCTACGCTATCATTCCGTCGACCGAAAAACCATTTTTTGGAGTATCTCCGAGACTAGGATTTTGGTCAATGAGGCATAGTGCAATTTTTGAAGATGAGCTCGATTTTCAAGAACACTCTATCGATTATTATTTTCTAGTGTAGTTGCATGGGCCTTGGCCAATCATACATGCAGGAGATTACAAAACAACATTATGTTGCTCGGTTTGGATTTTATGCCCTCAGACCAAATTGGCCACATGTCCTTGAATGGCTTGAGGAGGCGAGTTGCAGCTATCGATAAAAATCAAATCGAGACTTAGATGCATGAACCACCAGTTTCATTGAATCTAGAGCACCAATTTTAAGCTATTGGGGCTCCTATGCTATCACTGAATCGACCGAAAAACAATTTGTTGGAGTATATTCAACACTAGGATTTTGGTCAATGAGGCATAGTGCTATTTCTGAAGAGGAGGTCGATTTTAAAGAACATTGTGTTGGGTATTTTTGGATAGTGTAGTCACGTGGGACTTGGCCAAATAGACTTGCGGGATCTTACAAAATTCTTGTATGCTACTCGGTTTGGATTTTATGGCCCCAGTCCAAATTGACCACATGTCCCTAAATGGATCGAGGAGGTGAGTTTCAACTCATGATAAAACTCAAATCATGACTCAGATGCACAAACCATAAGTTGCATTGGATTAAGAGCACTGGGTTTCAGCTAGTGGGGCCTCTAAGCTATCATTCTGTTGACTGAAAATCCATTTGTTGGAGTATCTTTGTCACTAGGGTTTTGGTCAATGAGGCATAGTGCAATTTTTGAAGATGAGATCAATTTTCAAGAACACTTTGTCGAGCATTTTTTTCTAGTGTATTCGCATGGGCCTTGTCCAAACATACTTGTGGGAGCTTACAAAACTCCATTATGTTGTTCGGTTTCGATTTTATGCCCCTGGACCAAATTGGCCACATGTCCTTGAATGACTTGAGGAGGCGAATTTCAACTATCGATAAAACTCAAACCAGGAATCAGTTGCATGTACCGTTAGTTGCATTAGATCCAGAAAACCAGGTTTCAACTATTAGGGCTCTTACGCTCTCATTTTGTCTACCGAAAAACAATTTGTTGGATTATCTCCAACACTAGGGTTTTGGTCAATGACGCATAGTGCAATTTCTAAAGAGAAGGTCAATTTTCAAGAACAATGTGTCAGGTCTTTTTGAATAGTGTATTCCTGTGGGTCTTGGTAAAATAGTCTCATAGGCAGAAGTCTGTTATGCTACTGTGTCGATTTTCAAGTCCGTTATGCTTACAGAAGTTTGTTATGCATAGTGCAATTTCTGAAGGAGAGATCTATTTTCAAGAAAACTGTGTCGAGATTTTTTAGCTAGTATAGTCATGTGGGCCTTGGCCAAATAGACTTGCGGGAGCTTATGAAAGTTGATTATACTACTCGGTTTGGATTTTATGCCCCCAGATCAAATTGACCACTTGTCCCTAAATGGCTTGAGGGGGCGAGTTTCAAATTGTGATAAAACTCAAATCGAGACTTAGATGCATGAACTGTCAGTTACATTGGATTAAGAGAACCGAGATTCAACTAGTGGGCCTCCTACACTATCGTTTCGTCAACTGAAAAATAATTTGTTGCAGTATCTCCGACACTAGGTTTTTGGTCGATGAGGCATAGTGAAATTTTTGAAGATGAGGTCGATTTTCAAGAATACTCTGTCAGACATTTTTTGCTAGTGTAGTCGTATGGGCCTTGGCCAAATAGACTTGCGGAGCTTGCGAAACTCCTTTATGTTGCTCGGTTTGGATTTTATGCCCCCCAAAAAAATTGGCCACATGTCCTTGAATGGCTTGAGGAGGCAAGTTGAAACTATCATTAAAACTCAAACCAGGACTTGGGTGAATGAACCGTTAGTCACATTGGATGAAGAGCACCGATTTTCAGCTATTGGAGCTCCTACGCTATCATTCTTTTGACAAGAAAACCATTTGTTGGAGTATCTCCAACACTTGGGTTTGGTCAATGAGGCATAGTGAAATTTCTAAAGAGGAGGTCAATTTTCAAGAACAATGTGTCAGGTCTTTTTGGCTAGTGTAGTCGTGTGGACCTTAGCCAAACAGACTTGTGGGAGATTACTTAAGTTTGTTATGCTACTCGGTTTGTATTTTATTCCCATGGAAAAAATTGAACACATGTCCCTAAATAGCTTGTGGAGGCGAGTTGCAACTCAAGATAAAGCTCAAACCGAGACTCAGATGCATGAACCATCAAGTGCATTGGATTAAGAGCACCATTGTTCAACTAGTGGGGCCCCTACGCTATCATTTCGTTGACCGAAAAACCATTTGTTGGAGTATCTCCAACTCTAGGGTTTTGGTTAATGAGGCATAGTGCAATTTCTGAAGATGAGGTCGATTTTCAAGAACACTCTATTGGACATTTTTTTCTAGTGTAGTTGCATGGGCCTTGGCCAAACAGACTTGTGGGAGCTTACGAAACTCCATTATGTTGCTTGGTTTGTATTTTATGTCGCCAGACCAAATTGGCCACATGTGCTTGAATGGCTTGAGGAGGTGAGTTGCAACTATCGATAAAACTCAAACCGAGACTCAGATGCATGAACCGTTAGTTGCGTTGCATCCAAAACACTGGGTTTCATCTATTGGGGCTCCTACACTATGATTCTATCAAATGAAAAACCATTTGTTGGAGTATCTCCAACACTAGGGTTTTGGTCAATGAGGCATAGTGCAATTTCTGAAGAGGAGGTTGATTTTCAAGAAAACAGTGTCGGTTGTTTTTGGCTAGTGTAGTCATGTGGGACTTATATAAATTGACTTGTGGGAGATTACAAAATTTTGTTATACAACTCAGTTAGGATTTTATGCCCCTAGATCAAATTGACCACATGTCCCTAAATGGCTTGAGGAGGCGAGTTGCAATTTACGATGAAACTCAAACTGAGTCTCATATGCACGAACCGTCAGTTGCATTGGATTAAGAGAACTAAGTTTCAGTTAGTGGGGTCCCTACGCTGTCATTCCATAGACCAAAAAACCATTTGTTGGAGTATCTTCGGCACTAGGGTTTTGGTCAATGAGGCATAGTGCAATTTCTGAATATGAGCTCGATTTTCAAGAACACTTTGTCGAGCATTTTTTTCTAGTGTAGTCGCATGTGCTTTGGCCAAACATACATGAAGGATCTTACAAAAAAACATTATGTTGCTCGGTTTGGATTTTATGCCCTCAGACCAAATTGGCCACAGGTCCTTGAATGGCTTGAGGAGGCGATTTGCAACTATCGATAAAACTCAAACCGCGATTCAGATGCACGAACCGTTAGTTGCATTGGATCCAGAGCACCATGTTTTAACTATTTGTTATCCTACACTATAATTCCATCGATCGAAAAAACATTTGTTGGAGTATTTCCAACACTAGGATTTTGGTCAATGAGGCATAGTGCAATTTCTAAAGAGGAGGTCCATTTTAAAGAACACTATGTCGGGTATTTTTGGCTAGTGTAGTCACGTGGGCCTTGGACAAATAAACTTTCTCATAATGATTACCATAGTGTTACTCTTTCATAATAGTATTATACACTATTACTATTGGTATACTATCTGGGCATTATAGGGGCATGTTTGGAGTCAAATGAAATCAACACCAAGAAATACAAAGCATTTTGAGATATTTTTAGTTTCTTACAAATTCATGTTCTATGACTGTCCATGTCTATTGTTTTCCATATTTTTGAGATTTGGACTTGAAATGGTTAGAGTGGGATAAGGGGCACTCATATCATCTATTTTTCCCAGTGAAAAATTGACCCAAACTCGATAGGAACTATGCAAAAAATTAGGATTCCACTTCTATGTTGGGAATTTTTCTCATGTAACTTTACCCTAAGAGTTTTTGGACAATTTAAAGACAAACCAAATCATGGTATTTATGAAAAAAATGAACAAGAAAGGTGGAACTGTAACTCACCGAAAAGACTACCCTTGTCGAAAATATGAATATGCCAATACTAGACTGAAATGCCTATGTTGAACACATAAGTGGACCCTAATAACACTATTATACAAATGGAGGTCATGACTAGGGAAGAGGGAACCGAGGTGGCTAAGTTGGAGGATGTGATTCCTCAACCTAAGGAGAAGAAACGATAGAAAGGTAAAGGTGGTCTATACATGTCAAAAGTGAGTGAGCAATTGAGAGAAAAGTGCATTGTTAAGTAACCAATACGAGAGTTGTTATTGATTTGTAACCCATCAATGGCTACAAAATTGTAAAGGCTAAGGCATGGGTGGGAGTTGTTGACAATGGGATAAGTGATGTTGTTTTTGTTGTCCATTATTGTTGTTGTCCATTACCTTGACTCATTCCATCCAAAAAAGGACAAATATTTTAATTACCTTGACTCACTCCATCCAAAAAGGAAAAATGGCCACAATTAAATATTGGTCGGATTAATGGTGATCAATGGACATTGTGTCTAAGTAGACATTGCATGGGATTCATTATGACATTTGTAATTTTCACAACTGCCAAGGTATCTTCACAACTCCTGATTTCGTTCACAACTCTTGATGAAATCTTACAACTCTCAAGTCATTGGTCAGAATGGCATAGGCAGTTTGGGGATATTCTTCATGCACATGGACCTCTCATGCCATGCCACGTTACAAATATTGGAGTGGTCAACTTGTTTGCGTATTTGGAGGCATGTGTCACATAGTTTGATGGATGACCTCCTAGTTTGATCGATGTTGGATATTGACGAAAAAACATGCTTCCTAGACAAGACCTCGATGGCTAAGAGTTTTGTGGAAATGAACTTGGGAGATGGATTGATTGAAGGAATTGATATCCAGGTGGGGATTTTTTGTTATTGTCAGGAGATAGACAATGTTAAGATAATTTTTTGGTGCTCCATCCTTCATATGTATGGTCACCTTAGGTAAAATTTCCCTAAGAAATATACACCCAACGATCAGGAAGAAGTTGAAGAGTGAATAGAGGACATTACCAAGGTCACAATTGATCTATTTCAAATAGATCAATTTCACGTCTATTTAAAATTTATCAATTTCACGTCTATTTCAAATAGATCAATTTCACGTATATTTAGTAAAATTTAAAATTGAGCTTCTATGTCTATTTCACATGGATGATGTTTATTTTTATTATATATATATTATATGGCAAAGAATGACCCTTCCCGGGTTTTAATTAGTCATGTCCTTAAAATATAGAATAATTGGTCCTTCGACAAAAGATCTCTTCTTCTTCCCAACAAGGCTCATGATCTCCCTTGGTCAAATATATTACGACTTGACAGTGCACTTATCCTAAACAAGATGATGCATCTCAACTCAACACTTCTTTAAGACAATATATCCTTCCTCAACCTACCAAAATTACTCCTCCTCTTGAACCTAGGTCAACATAAAAAACCATCAAGTTACTCCCTCTTACAAAAGAATTGGGCAATGTACCTCTAGATTCCCCTTAGACCCACTCTTACCTCATAGGTTGCCTCAAAATTATGGAGAAAGTGAAACTACACCCAAAATTAATTTACACTCGTGAAACCCAACTACATGCCAAGTTAATTCACACCCATGATGTCTCAGTGGGAAATTACATCCCATGATGGGTTATAGTTGGGCATTGTACCTCCACCCCTCTCAAAATGACTTGAAATGAAATAACATTCCTTGGGAACTTGTGTCATTCATGAGAGAAACATTCCTCCTCTATGTTGATCCTTTGTCTTATCCCTTCCAATGTTGTGCCACCATCGATGGGTTCTCTCTTGAACTAATTGTTATTGTGTTGCTGGCTTTGGTGAACTTGGCTTTATTCGTCGAACCTATGGGTGGAAACTCATTTCCACTCATTTGGGTCTCCTAAAGAGAAATTACAATGGGGCACTTGGTCATTTAGTTAGCCACCCTAGTCCTTCTAGCTATTCTATACCGTTCTCTCTTGTAATTTGCATGCATGGGGTTTTCTTAGAATTGTGTTGGTCCTCACCCCTTGTCATAGTTTGTTGGAAACCTTGGATCTGATCATATCTCCAATTGGGGATTTTGCTTCACATGTAGTAACTAACCTGCTCTTGGGAAGTATACTAGGTAGATTAGATGCAATACTTTGAGAGATATGTAGTAACTTGGGGCATGACCTGCATCTTTTCTTTCTATTATAGAAGTACAATAATACTACAATAGTAGTATATTGTGAGTTTTCTAGGGTAAACACTCATTGTACCAAGGAATGTCATAAAATATTTTCACCTTATAAGAGATTTTAAAAGAATATGTTCATAGTATACTTATGGGGGAGAGAAAAGTAGGGCCACAATCAATATCATAATTAGAATCAAAATCAAGATAATCGAGTGTCAATGAATGATGTGAACTATCCTCCACCACAGTTTTATAGTTGTAGAAGAGTGCAAAATATTGTACACAAGTTTTTGTAGTCACATTAATCTTAGTGCAACCACATGCTTCGAGTAATTGATATATTTATGTTTTCCATTCTTAAATAGAAATGAAAGTTGTGTCCATAAAGCTCAGAGATAGAAACCTTCCAAACATCATATTTGAGTTAATTCCTACTTAGTTGTTATTCATGCATTATTACCATGAAATGAAGGGAGGTATTGGGAGGATAGGAGGAACCACCTAGGTGTAACTTGGACATTGAATGGATGGTTATATTTGTATATTTTATCAAGAGTAGGTGTAACTGATGGATTAATGTAGTAGGGACTTCACTTTAGGTTATGGGCCAATGCTTAGATGCCAATGAAAGGAGGATTAATCTACCCCATTACCAATTTTTTAAAGGTTCTACTATAAAATTAGGTTTTCTTGTGTTCTTGCTGGCTGGGCATAGGAAATGCAAATAGAGCATAAGAATAATTGGGCCCTCAGTATAGCCTAAAATTTTCATCCAATTTTTTATTGTCATCCTTTTTTAGGTAGTTATTCACTTAAAATTAGGGAGAATAGTGTGAAGCATGGGTAGGGTTTCTTCTTGGTAGCCATGAGACTACATGGAAATGTTATAAAAAATGATAATATAGAGAAGGAAGTTCAACAAATTACCATTCTCTTCACCCTACGTTGCCCTCAAGATATCTCTCTTGGTTCCCTCCGCAAGCTGTGTCTCCTTCCTAACCATGCCCTCGAGCTCTCTCTCCCACTTGGTTCCCTCTGCGAGCTCTCTCGCATGGTCGATGCCCTCCATGATATCTCTCTCCTGGTGCCCTCCATGAGCTCTCTCTCCCGGTGCCCTCCGCGATCTCTCTTTAACCCTGCTTGTGATATCTCTCGCCCAATTCCCTCTCTCTTTACTTATTTGGCATTCCCTCCAGCTCATGAGTCATGACGTGCCCTAGTCTCCTCTACTCTGGCTTCTCGGTGTTGGCTTCTACTCTGCTACATCTCATGAATGGGCGCGAGTTCAATATTGAAATTTGGTTTTACTTTTTTTTTTTTGGTTTTTATGTATTTGTTTTATTTTTTTCCTTGTTTTATTGTCTATTGAATGGGCGCGAGTTCATGAATACGTACCAGAGAAATTTTCCTTTTTTTTTTTTATTTCCTCTTAAATTTTTGTTCTATTTTCCCATTTTTCATTTAGGATTTTTTTCACTTTATTTTCCCCTTGTTTCCTCTTGACTTCCTATCTTTTGTTTCCATGTTGAATTTAATAAGTATTTTTCATTGATAATATGATTTTTTTCCTTGTCCCCCCTATTTCTACATGAAATTTAGACTCATTAGATGTATTGAATGTGTAGGAAACACACGGGGGAGGAAAGAGGGTTGTTGAAAAACTAAAAATAATGTTACAATTTTTTGTCTTCGAAACAACAATAAGTTCACTTCCATTCTATTTTTCTTCAATTTTTGTATTATTTTGTGGAGGTTTTTTTATGTATTTAATATTTTGTACTAATTCATACATAGAATTGATATGTGCATAGATACAAGTCTACATCATGACATGCTCTTCATAGTTGTTAGTGCAACCAGAGGAGTACTCACAATAGCATTTTCTACAACAATGTTTTTCTAAGTTAGAACCACCTCAATGACAACCCACACGTAATCCTTAACATGACACAAATCATTGTTCAACAAATCATCTGCATTGCATTACTAAAATATTAACATGCATAACTTTTTGCTAACTCATAACCAAATTCCTTAGATCATCAACAAAATATCTTAGTTGACTCAGTTAGCATGCTTATGACCTATGATGAACCAAGTTTATGAGGTCCACTCTAGTGCCACTTACATAGAAAAATGAATTTCCAAAAAAACCAAGAGTTCGATATGCTTCTTGCCAACTTTGTGATGATCAAGTTGATGGTAGATTCTATCAAATCACTTGTATAAATATATCAATATTTCATAAATTAATCACCAAACACACCATGCACTATACTTACATAAATTTGCATCGATCTAGTTGTAGAATTGAACTCTATTACAACTATATTCACAATCAAGGTTTATAGTGATTCCTTGCATCGATTTGATCCTTGCAATTCTTGTATCTCATTATTTTGTACCAAAAATAGATGTATATTTAATAAAAAATCACTATGTTAATCTATATTATCTCTTTTGTCTTTTTTTTCTATATGTTTCTTTCTTTGTTTGAGTCTATACAATGCACTACACTCAATGCATTTAAGTGGCATAACTTTGTAATCCCTTCAATATGCTTCCACTAGTCTCATCCTGTTACAGTACTTGAGATCCTATTTACAAAAGCTCACCATCCATTGCAACTCTTCATTGTCACTAAAATGGTTGTATGCACAGTGCAACATAAGTTTTAGTTCTAGCCATTTTTCTCATAGTTCAATGGACTACACACCTAGGTCACTAATGCCATACCAAGTTACAATTCATTGGTATAACAACGAAAAAAAATCAACTTAGCTTTGAGGGAGTGTTTTAGTTCTTGCCATTTTTATCATAGTTGAAGGGACTACACACCTAGGGTGACTAATGTCATCCCAACTCATAATTTATTTCTATAAGAGATAGAAATAATTCAAGTTAACTTTGAGGTAGTCTTCAAATATATTGATTTTTATTAAAGAATTATATCTTTGGTTGACCTAGGGATTTAATTCTATAATAGTTGATATCACCAATATCACATACAAGCTTTGATATCTTGATATCTTTGATATGTCATGGTACTACTCTTCCAATGGGCGCACAATATCACAAGAATATGTCTTCTTTCCCTCGTCCATTGGATGAGAAAGTCAACGACAATTTTCTCCCATGGATGAGTATTTTGGTGGCAACATTATTTCAAGTTGTTGGATACACTTTTGTATTTATTTGGTTCATCACAACGCCACTTTAATTTCTTCCAACTATCATTGACTAGATACTTGGTTAAAGGTTTTCTAATTTTTCTAAAGGCATGGGGTTAAGGTATGGGAGGTTTCGATACTTAAGGATGTTTGATGCCACCACATAATACTTAAGGAGGGTTTGATTATTGAATTACCAAGTTGAGTTGATGTCGCAGAAGCTTCAATTCACCCACCAATGTCATCTTGCACTGACCTCACATAGTGAGCAGTGAATGGGGCCAACGTTGAAATTTCTTCAAAATGTGCATGTATGCGTCAAAATTTGACATGGTTAGACTAGACACAAACCTTGATGGTATGGGAGGGTTTCAATACTCAAGGATGTCTTATGTCCCAACAACATAATATTTGAGATCGTCCATGTTTGCAACAACGTTCATAATGGGCGTCTCATTGTCAAATGTCATTTTTTCCATCTATAGAATATTTTTTCGAAGTCTCTTGAAATGTCATGGAACTTCCAATTCAACCACCAAAATTGTCATGCATTGACCCTGCATAGTGAGCAGTGAATGGGGCCAACGTTGGAATTTCTTCAATATGTGCCCGTATGCATAAAAAATTGACATGGTTAGACTAGACACATGCCTTGACGGTATGGGAGGGTTTCAAGACTCAAGGATGTATGATGTCATACAAAAACATTTTGAAAAAATTTCAACGTTTGCCCCATTCACAGGTCATCGTTTCCCATCATGTACTTTAGCCCTAGTACAATGTCTTTTAATAGTTGTTTCCTTTAAAATTTGACCGATCAGAAAATTAAAACGTAACGAGGACGAGATGAGATGATATATAGAGTGGGTATGTGAGTGATATTTGAATATAAGGGAAAATATCTCTTCCATATCATACACAACACAAGGGAAAATGTTTCCTTTCTCTACTCAACAATCCCTCAAGCATCTCCTACCTTTTCAGAGTCCTCATGTAGGAAAAAATAGTCCAATCCATTGATTGATTTATAGGAAACCTAGTGGAGTATTGCCTTAGCTCTTAAATAATTAATAAGAAAGTATTTCATGGGAATGGGGTTAAAGTTTTTCTAATTTTCCTTGCCTCCATGCTTATCTATAACCATCTATCTCTCTTCCAAGGTTTTTTATTCTGTCATTGTTGCATTAGTTTTGGTCATTTCTAAATTTGGATTATTGAGTAACTAAGGGGAATATAGTGTGGGGGTTATGTGAATAATGGTGAGAATGATCACAAGAGAATTTCCATGAGGTAAGAGAATGCATGAATGACTCACACTTATTGAAAATGTTTAAACTCCCTGCTGATGTGGGGATTTCTTTAATGTTGGAGGATATCAAAGATGTGTCATTGTGACTAAGTGGACATATGTTGGTGAGAACGATGTCATCGACTCATCATATTCACTCACAGATTATTCAGAGGATGATGTCATCAACTCATCATTTTTATTACTGCTGTCATTGACCCAGTCTAAATCATAACCACATCCTAAATACCTAGTAGACCTTCTTAAATGAGGCCACATTACATTTATTCCATGATAATTAACTAGTGGGCCTTATTTAATAATAAAAACCATAATGGAACCAATCCACTTTACATTGAATGACCACCATAACTATACCATTACTTGTTTAATGGGCCTTTTTCCCCTCCATCCCCCAAATCCAATCCAATTTAGATTGAATGACCACCATAACTATACCATCACTAGTATAATGGGCATTTCTCCCCCCTCCCAGTACCCCCTGCCCATTACACCTCTAATAATGATCCCAACATTCCATACCCCTTTGGAAAGTGTTTCCCTCAATGCTTGTAGTGTGGATGTACAACAATAAATGAGGGTCCCATGTATGGTTCTTGATGGGTGTTATATATGCACTAAAAACACACTAAAAACCCTCAATTAAATTGTCAACCCGGGGTAAGTAAACTTGGAGTTGTAGCAAAATATATGCCAAAGGTAGAAGGGTTGGTAGGAGTATAGTCTAACTAATGAAGGTAGCTATCTAAGGCTAATCTTCTTAAGCAAAGCTATCTAATGAGAAAACCCTACTAAGAAAATTGAAACTAGGTAACCTAAGTACTTTTGGGCCAAGGATCAATGGATAGTTCTAAGAAATCAAGTAAAAACCCTATGTAAAGAAAACTAGTTCATAACAATAAGCAAAAGCAACTATTTAAGCATAATAAGCAAATGACAAAAGAAAACTATTTTAACTTGCCAACCTACATTCAATGAGCAAATATCCTGTGAAAGAAAATAAATAAACAAGCAAGAAAAGACACCTAACTAACCTATTAAAGAAAATAAACAAGTAAGAAAAGACACCTAACTAACCTACTAAAGCAAAAGACAAGTAAGCAAAGACACCTAACTAACCTACTAAAGCAAAAGACAATTAAGCAAAGGAAACTAACCAAGCAATCAAATTAAAACTTCTCATTGAACAACTATCTAGCCTAAGAGGTAAGTGAACTAAATGCTTAATGCAAAACTCTTTCTAATGCATGAAAGGAAATCTAAGAGGCAACTGAACTAAATGCTCAATGCAAAACTATTTCTAATGCATGAAAGGAAATCCATTTTATTGAAAGCAAGAAGAACTACCAACTAATGCTTAATCTATAATGAGAAAACTACTATCTAATCTATCAAAGCAAAGTCTATCTATCCTACAACAACAATAAAACTTTTTTCTAAGCTATGAAAACAAGAAACTATCTTTAACCTATGAAAGCAGGAAAACTATCTTTTAACCTATGACAATTCAATTATAATGCTGGTGGTTGTGGGAATGTCTCCGGTGTCGGATGATATCTCGATGACACTTGACAATAAAGGACAATTCCAATAGTATAAGCTCAACACTAATCTCAATGGCAAAGTGAAAGGTATGGATTAAACAATCCAATGAGAGTTTAGCCATGACAAAACAATGTTAAATACCCTGCATATTCATATATGAACCATCAACAACATAATGAGATCATCATTATACTTATATACTACATAAGAAAAATTCATACTTCAACTCAATCTATTAACTAAGATATACATTTGCAATTTAATTCTAGGAAAGAAATTACGTAAATGAAAACTATGCTATATCTACTCTAGCAATTCAACCTGCAATAAAGAAATGACTAAAAACATAAATTAAAGCATGACATTTAAAAAGTAAACTAACAACTAAGTAGGAAAGATCTATCTAAAACTGAAATAAGCAATCTATCATTAAAAACTAGAATTAACCCTATCCATCCATCAAATCCTTGTCAATTAAAACCCAAATTAAAATGCTATTCTATGCTATTCAAAACTTTGTTTTAAACTTGATTCTAAAGTCTTAGATAAAAACATAATCTAGTATTTAAATACACATGGGGTTAGTATAGGAGTCTGTAGATCCATTCCTAACTATGAGATTAATGCATGCTAACACATTTCATCATACTATCCTACAAAAGAGAGTCAAAGAAAATTAAATTATAACAACAAACTAATTAACAAAATAGAAATGCATGTACAAGAAATAAAGAGAACAATTAATCTATGAAATAAATAAACAAACACAAAGAACAGTTACTAGACTATTGGTGGCCCCCCCAGCAAGTCGTGGTCACTCCCTAAAAGCACACCATGAGCTCAACAAAAGGAATTCACCATTAAAACTCAAAAACACAGTTTTATACAATTTTGACAATTGAAAAATGCAAAAACAGAGCCAAAATCGTTTTTGGCTCTAACACACGACTTCTTTTACTTCTTAACAATTATCTGACCACCACGTTGCTATTTATAATGTTTACAGACCAAGTGGTCGACCAGAGGAGGTTGAAACCACTTCTAAAATTGGAAAATTTCATTAATGGTGCCCTAACTGCCGAAACAGAGCGAGCCAATAATCACCCACCATAACAACCCAAAATCAAGTTGTCAAGAGTTCAGTAGCTGGAGGGGATAAGGATGAACAAAACCCATGTCTCTTATTTTCCCCCCACTGGCCGCCAATACCATAACCGCCAAATCGCCCTCCATTTTTTTGCAGAAAGAGGTGCTAGACGGAGTGTCGGATCGAGTGCTAGAATGAGTGTCAGAATGAGTGTCGGATCAAGTGCTGAAAGCAGAAACATAGTGCATTTTTTCCCTGTAACCTCAAAAAACGTGAATAAGATCCTTGTAAGCTTGAAAGCATGATAAATTATCCTCGATACAATCATTAAACATGAATCATACGTACCTTATGTCGATCATACTGTTTTATCATAAAATTCTTCAAAAATATCCTTCAAAAGATGAAAAACACATATGTACATGTGGAAAAAGTGCATAATAACCATCATAAAAGTGATCATATCTCGGGGCCAACATTCCTCCCACACCTAAGATTTTGCAGGTCCCACTGCAAACAAAAATAAATTGTCCTTTATGACTAAACTTGTGAAGGAGGGGGTGGATTAGCTTTAGAAGCTTCTCCCTCTTGCCCGGGGGATTTTGACTTAGGATTTTTGTGGTTTTTTAATTTCATCCAGAGACTATTATTGGTGGTAGTAATATCATAAACCTAACGCTGTAGAAATTTCATCTTGGCTTGTAGGACAACGTTATCATGGCGTAAATGACAACTCAATGTTTCATGCTCTCTAAGTTTGAACTGGAGGGTTTGGAGTTTTTGGAGGCTGTTGATGACATGTGAGGAAGACTTGAGATGTATATTATACCCTTGATCCTTTAAACCATGCAAAACAACAATTTTACCTCTACAAAATTAGTTCCAAAAGTGACTTCCCATAAGTGCAACAATTCTGGCCTGGCGGACTTGTGAAAAATAGGTATCAAAGTGACACCTATAACTACAAGACATTAAAACCTGTGTAAAAACTGAGAGATTTTTTTGTTTTTGAATATGTCCTTGACAAAAACCTCTCTTTGTTTTCAAAAATTCACTTTCAGTTGTTAGGAAAACACGCCAAGAAAATATGACTAAAATAGGAAAAACATAGTGCTTTATTTCCTGAAAAACTAGGCCTCTAAGAGAATTGAATATATCCAAAACCATAACGTATATTTAGAAACTGAGAGAGGTTTTATTTTTTAATATGTCCTTGATAAAAACCGCTCTTGGGTTTCAAAAATTCCTTCCCTATTGTTAGGAAAACACAAAAAGAAAATATGACTAAAACAGGAAAAAAATAGAGTGTTTTATTTTCTGAAAGCACAGGCCTCTAAGATGATAGCATATATCCCAAACCATAACGTATATTCAAAAAATGAGAGAGGTTATTGTGTTTTGGTATGTTAGGAGCAAAAAAATCCTCCAGTTTTCAAAATTACTTTCCCATTTGTTCAAAATCCCATCTTGAAGTTGGTTACTCAAAACTTGTAGAAGCACAGTGTGCTCTTAGCAGAAACGCAACATGGTCTTTGATAGGGATTTTGGAGGCCTTCCTAGAGTATTTTTGGGATGAACGTGGTATGGGTGGAAATTTTATGATGTCGGCTACACAATGGAACCATTAAGCACTTCAAATGCCTTCTCCAAACCTCTGAAAATATGACTTCGAGTCAAGTTGTCCAAATGTGCAGAAACCCTCCTATAACAACTGTATTTGGGGAATTTATATCAAATGATAACACCTGTGCATAAACTGAAGGAGGTTTTTATTATTGAAAAAAACCTCTTTCACTTTTGTCAAATTCATCTTCCTTAATTCATAAACCAATTTTGAAGTAGAACTTTGACCAAGACAATCATTTGAAAATTGATGACAAGGAATGATGACATGACCATGATGAAAATTTATGACCTTGGATGAGTGGAGGGAGTAGTATTGACACCTAGAAACACCAATGACAATTTTACAACCAAGATATGTCAATTTGTTTTTGACAATTTTATTTTGAAAATATAACAATTTGACCTAATAACCCTATCAATCACATGAAAGAGTAAATTTGATCACTGGTAATTGAAAGAAATGATAGATACTAACAAAAGGCTTGGTTTGTACTGGTAGGCATGGTGAGTAGGTGAATTTTTATTGCTTGTCATCAATATGTAACAATTCAAACAACTGATCCTCTTTTCATAATCTTGGAATACAGATGATAGTAAGTACTTAGTAGTTGTAATCGCTCTGTATTTGTCACAAAGAGTAGTTAAGTATAATAAATATTCTATAACATAAACATAAAAACACATAGGATCTTATAAAACACACAATGATGTCAACAATATATAATTTAGCATACCAATACAAACAACTGCTGATATAATATCCCAAGACTTTGTAAAAAGACAGTATGACAGAATTTTGACAGAAATCCTACTTCCTCTTCTCATGGGTTTGCTATACAAATGGGCAATGCTTAGCATTTTTATCTTAGGAAACTCCCCCTAGACCAAATATCTGGCACGTCCTCGTGCCATGAATTAGAAATAGGCTTCTTGGTATTTACTATTTTTAGAGGGGGGTTAGCAATAGGCTTCTTGGACTTTTGGTCCATCAAAGGAATAACTTGAGCATGAGGGTTTGGGTGGAGTAATAGTCCCTAGATCAAGATTCTTCTCGGAATTCCCCCCAAGATGAGGGTTTTCAAATTGGTAAATGAACTCATCCCACATTTTCTTACTTGGGAAGACATCTTCTCAAGACTCTTTAAAAAGTAAAAGGGAAAGTTACAATGGCTTATTGAACTGAAAGTGAGCTAATAATCAAAATTGACAGGATTTAAAGACAGAATATCGACCTTCACATGTAATCAATCTGGTGATGACTATGAGAAGGTTGATTAGCTCCTCTTTTATCCACTCCTTGGAGTATCCCTTAGCTGTAGAGATGTTCTGAAATTCAGTTTTGAAAAACCTGTTATAGCTTGCTCTTGGCAACTGGTGGTTTTTAAATCAACAATCTCCAACTCTTGGAATCTTTGTGGTTGAGGAAAAGGATTCCTCAGAGGCCACAAAAATAGTGAATAGGAGTTGAGGCAGGCTAAGAGTGTTCCATTGTTGTTTATTGTGCCACCATGCTCACTCAATCCACTTGCATAGAACATGTAATGTCAAACCTACAATGAACAACTTGAAAAAAAGTAAACCAATAGAGTGGTCTGTTAAGGACATATACAACAATTTATAGCACACGGGAGTTTAGATCTTCAAGATAAAATGACTGCTGGTGTAATAACCCGTATCATGAAAATAATACAAATTTTTTACAAAGATTTACTTCTTCTAGGAAATGTTATCATTTGTCAACTCATGAAATCCTCCCCCACATCTAAGTATTATGACACCTCACAATAAAAAATATAGGAAACCAGTCAGTTCTCCCAATAACCGAAGATTTACAGCTTGTTAAGTGTAGATATAAATTTCACAGATTGGTCTAACGAGACGGTTAAAATATGGCCCCACTTATAAGATAAGAGATCCTATATATAGATAAGAAGAGGTAGGCAAGAGAGTTTCAAGATAGTCTCAGAGTTAGTTCCCAATGACAAGTGTATGGAGTTCATTAACCTTATCTTAACCATACATACTTCATGTCAGCTTTGTCTTGCAAGTAATTCCGTACATCAGGACAAGTTTAAATTTATTATTTGTTTTTTGTTAGATTACCATCCTCACTAGGTAGAATGCCCCGCTGCCAGCAAACCTATTCAGTATCCCAACAGGTTAGCCTCTTAAAACCTCATAGACTGGCCCTCCATCCTTTAAGATTTTAGTATAAGATTGCTTATGCAAGAAGATGGGGGAACATCTTTGAAAACAACTTTTTCTTTCTCTTTTTTTTCTTCAATTGGGATGGTATTTATGTTAGAGGAAGACTTTCCGTTATATTACTTAGTGATTGTCCTGATGTAAGGGGTAATTAAGCGGACATGGCCTAGATAAAGATATGATATAATCAAGCTATTTAGTGTGTAATGGATGGTACCATTGAGAAAGAACATAAAGGTATCTCTAGGCTCAACTTACTTTCTTCCTTTGTAGTTATTTTGATGTTTCCATGACTAACCGCTAATTAGACCTCCTTGTTACTCTTTGATAAAGACACTTGACTCACTTACTCAGGTTTCTTGGAAAAACTGTACGAGAGAACTCTAAGCTTGATGGTTATGGTATCACTTCCTTATATAGCGGTGAAGATTTTCAAGAGCAACTTCTTTTTAAAATTCCTTAAGAACAAAAATATGAAAATCTTTACAAAAACATGGCTAACTACAACACGTCATTATTCATTTGATGCTTAGCAGACAACAAGGTTCAAGTATAGCAATGTTTTGAAGAAAAATTCTTCTTTTATATCTCCTTGAAACTGTCTACTCCTAGTGAAATAAATACCTACAGAGATCTCTAAAACTGTTTACAAAAACCACACTCTAAAATATAATAAACTAATGAGATCAATGAGATCAAGTCATAGGAACATGTATCTCATAGTTCTTTAAAAAAAAAGAAAAATGTAAAATGAGGCTGCATTAGTCTCTAAGCTAAACTAACAATTTGCAACTTTTATTTACTATCCTACCCTACCTAAAAAGAAAGGGAAAATATTTATTCAAGTGTAAGAGCTCTTCCAATGTAACCATGTGCAGAGCAAGATAAGAAACATACTCATATCCATATATGAAAAATTTACCGCAGTAATTACTTGGATATGAAGAACCAACCAACCTACTTGTTTGGGCATCAAAAGGTGTTAAAGAAGAGAATGTTGTTGTGGCCTGATGACCTCTTGAAACCAAAATTCAATGTAATCTTGATGTTCATCAACAATAATTTATAT
Organism: Picea sitchensis; assembly: GCA_010110895.2. NCBI lineage: Eukaryota > Viridiplantae > Streptophyta > Pinopsida > Pinales > Pinaceae > Picea > Picea sitchensis. The sequence continues at coordinate 20,840 of SNQJ01S0035666.1, forward strand.
TCTCTCCTTCATCATGTTGTGCAGATCCGTTTCTTCTGGATGTTTGATTTCTGAAGTACATAAAGGATCTGCTGAGATGGATGTTGAGAACTCCTCAATCTTAGGTCTTAATGATTGCTCTCCACTGGATGCAGTCCATAATTTTTCAACTTCCTTCGCATTTTGGCAATGAAAGTCATTTTTTAGCTCACATGACCTTGATTCTTCTAATATTTTCGGAGAGGTAGACAAGTTCTTGGCTATTGTCAAGATGCATTCTTCCTGAAAACAAGAAATCCCGACTGCTGCTACGATTTGAGAAAGTTCCCTCGGGCTAATGGTTTCTTCTGAATTCATCTTTCCATTTGATAAAACTTGGTTCACACAAAGATGATGTCCACAAAGTTAGGATCTCCTGATGGTGGTAAGAAAACAAAGGTTGTATTGTTTGGTTCTACACAAGGCTCGAGTGGTCTTGCCTCCTATCCCACTATTATTGATGCTTCAATTTTCTGTTCTATAGTGCTCCCTGTCTTAGTCTCTTTAGAGACTACTTTATCTCTTTGGGTTGAGCTAGCTCCTGTTTTTCAGTATTTGTTTGCGGAGCTTATGAGTGGAACGTTCCTTCCCCCAAAAAGATCGGAAGAAACCTTGGTTGAAAGGTTTGAGTTAGATTTAATGTATCTCCCTTTTGGGTCTCTAGGTCTATTCATAAAAGAAAAAAGAAAAATCTACCATTGGGTTTCTAGGTCTATTCATGAAAGAAAACAAAAACGAAAGGAAAAAATACAATTGGGTTTGGGGGAACCTGCTATAACAGATGCATAGGTTCTTACCTCTCGTCTTAAAGTTCCCCCGCCACCAATCTAATGCTAAGGTCTAGGAATGATCTATTTCCTAACTACTTCTTACCTTAAGACAACTCCCCAACAACAACGCCAAAAATTACGGGTGTTATATATGCAATAAAAACACACTAAAAACCCTCAATTAAATTGTCAACCCAGGGTAAGTAAACTTACAGTTGTAGCCAAATATATGCCAAAGGTAGAAGGGCTGGTAGGAGTATGGTCTAACTAATGAAGGTAGCTATCTAAGGCTAATCTACTTAAGCAAAGCTATCTAATGAGAAAACCCTACTAAGAAAATTGAAACTAGGTAACCTAAGTACTTTTGGGCCAAGGAATGATGGATAGTTCTAAGAAAGCAAGTAAAAACCCTATGTAAAGCAAACTAGTTCATAACAATAAGAAAAAGAAACTATTCAAGCATAATAAGCAAATGACAAAAGAAAACTATTTTAACTTGCCAACCTACATTCAATGAGAAACTATCCTGTGAAAGCAAATAAATAAACAAGCAAGCAAAGACACCTAACTAACCTATTAAAGCAAATAAGCAAGTAAGAAAATACACCTAACTAACCTACTAAAGAAAAAGAAAAGTAAGCAAAGGCACCTAACTAACCTACTAAAGAAAAAGACAAGTAAGCAAAGGAAACTGACTACTGCAAGCAATCAAATTAAAACTTCTCATTAAACAACTATCTAGCCTAAGAGGCAAGTGAACTAGATGCTTAATGCAAACCTGTTTCTAATGCATGAAAGGAAATCTAAGAGGCAACTGAACTAAATGCTCAATGCAAAACTATTTCTAATGCATGCAAGGAAATCTATTTTATTGAAAGCAAGAAGAACTACCAACTAATGCTTAATCTATAATGAGCAAACTACTATCTAATCTATCAAAGCAAAGTCTATCTATCCTACAACAACAATAAAACTTTTTCCTAAGCTATGAAAACAAGAAACTATCTTTAACCTATGAAAGCAGGAAAACTATCTTTTAACCTATGACAATTCAATTATAATATTGGTGGTTGTGTGAATGTCTTCGGTGTCGGATGATATCTCGATGTCACTTGACAAAAAAGGACAATTCGAATGGTATAAGATCAACACTAAGCTCAATGGTAAAGTGAAAGGTATGGATTAAACAATCCAATGAGAGTTTAGCCATGACAAAACAATGTTAAATACCATGCATATTCATATATGAACCATCAACAACATAACGAGATCACCATTATACTTCTATACTACATAAGCAAAATTCATACTTAAACTCAAGCTATTAACTAAGAAATACATTTGCAATTTAATTCTGGGAAAGAAACCTAAATGAAGACTATGCTATATCTACTCTAGCAATTCAAACTACAATAAAGAAATGACTAAAAACAAAAATTAAAGCATGACATTTAAAAAGTAAACTAACAACGACATTAATCAACAACTAAGTAAGCAAGATCTATCTAAAACTGAAATAAGCAATCTATCATTAAAAACTAGAATTAACCCTATCCATCCATCAAATCCTTGTCAATTAAAACCCAAAATAAAACATTATTCTATGCTATTCAAAACTCTGTTTTAAACTTGATTCTAAAATCTTAGATAAAAACATAATCTAGTATTTAACTACACATGGGATTAGTCTATGAGTTTGTAGATCCCTTCCTAACTATGAGATTAATGCATGCTAACACAATTCATTATACTAACCTACAAAAGAGAGTCAAAACAAATTAAATTATAACAACAAACTAATTAACAAAATAGAAATGCATGTACATGAAATAAAGAGAACAATTAATCTAGGAAATACATAAACAAACACAAAGATCAGTTACTAGACTGCTGGTGCCCCCCCCAGCAAGTCGTGGTCACTCCCTAAAAGAACACCATGAGATGAGCAAAAGGAATTCACCATTAAAACGCAGAAACACAGTTTTATACAATTATGGCAATTGAAAAATGCAAAAACAGAGCCAAAATCGTTTTTGTCTCTAACACACGACTTCTTCTACTTCTTAACAATTATATGACCACCAGGGTGGTATTTATAATGTTTACAGACCAAGTGGTCGACCATAGGAGCTTCGAACCACTTCTAAAATTGGCAAATTTCATTAATGGTGCCCTAACTACCAGAATAGAGCGAGCCAATAATCACCCACCATAACAACCCAAAATCGAGTTGTCAAGAGTTCAGTAGTTGGAGGGGATAAGGATGAAAAAAACCCAAGTCTTTGATTCTCCCCCCACTGGTCACCAATACCGTAACCGCCAAATCTCCCTCCGTTTTTGTGCAGGAAGAGGTGTTGGACGGAGTGCCGGATCGAGTGCCGGAACGAGTGTCAGAATGTGTGCCATATCAAGTGTCGAAAGCAGAAACATAGTGCATGTTCTCCCTGTAACATCAAAAAATGTGAATCAGATCCTTGAAGTGTGAAAAAATGATAAATTATGCTCGATACTATCATTAAACATGAATCATACGTACCTTATGTCGATCATACCGTTTTATCATAAAATTCTTCAAAAAGCTCCTTCAAAAGATGAAAAACACATATGTACATGTGGCAAAAGTGCATAATAACCATCATAAAAGTGATCATATCTCGGGCCCAACAATTGCTAATCATAAATATGAAGTAGTCCAAAGAGAAAGGGTCCCATGTGCAAGGGTTTGTCCCAATGCTCGAGTAGTCCAAGAAGTTCTTCCATAAATCTAGGTCCCATGTACGAGTGATGACCACCATGCTAAAATAGTCAGTGTCCCATGTGCAATTACTAACTACAATGCTAAAGGAATCCAAAACGCTCGTCCATAAACTTGGATCCCATCCCTGGTAGTTCATTTTGACACCCAAATGATGACTCTTGAGCTCAACTAATGGTTGAGTATGTCCTCAAAATTCCCACCACGGTCATGTGGATCCAAATAAATAGAATCCAAAATATCATCTGCATGGTTGTAAGAGGTCAATTCGGGAGCTAAAAGGAACATTATCATTTAAGATTGTCCAATATGAACACCAATAGACATCATCGGCCTGTAAGTAACCTCAAAGACATTATATACATCAGGTGGAGTAGAGGCATCAAAATGTAAAGTGAAAGTAATTATCCTCCAAGAAAAGACAGTTATTCATGTACCAACCATCACAATCATGCTTTGAATCCCACCAAGAAAATATATATCATTTATACTCTTCACTAATATCATTATACATTTCAAGAAGTTCTCATCTCTCCTTAAGATCTTGTATTATGTGTGCAATTTGATCCTCTCAATTTGTTTCCATTCTTTGGATCTATGAGGCTTTGGGGGCATTGAATATTGATAAAAATAATAACATAATATCAAATAAAACCCTCAAAAATCCTCTATCCAATGACATTGGTCTAGTTGCAATATGGGCGCTCTGTCAAAAGATATATTCTCTACAATATTGATGGTTCTCACAAAAAAGACCCTAGAATAACTTACTTAAATCAACGATATCTCCACTTCCTAGACTTCGATTGGAACCATTTCTTTTTTAAATTGGATGTTTTTTCAAGAGGAATTGAAATCTAGACTTGGTTTTCCCATACTATGCACACAAAGCTACAAGAATATATCTGAATGTTTCTACCTCTTTTTTCTTAGGAAAAAATATACAAAAAGAAGGGAAAAAAATTATTCCACTTTCTTTCCCAAGAAGGAGCTCCAATACCAATGGTTATCTACCTTAGTTATAAAAATTAAATCACATATAATATATCCAAGCTTAAGATTGTAAAGTCCCATTTACTTGATTATATAAAAATACCCTTCAGGCATGGCAACACTATACAATGATCCTTTTGGAAGAAATCCACTATTGTTCACTTGCCTTTTAAGGTAAGGTGACCTCTCATTGAGCTAAGCTCGAACATAAAATACTTCAATACATATCCATAAGGACTATGCCTCTCTTTATATCTAACTAGAGAACCCTAATCATAACCACCTCCTAATTACCTAATGGACTTTATTTAATGAGGCCACATTGCATGTATTCCATTCTAACTGACTAATGGATCTTATTCAATAATAACATCCATAATGGACCCATTCCACTTTACATTGAATGACCACCATAACTATATCATTACTACTCTAGTGGTCCCTTTGGCCCCCTAATTACACCCTTAGGGAGGATCCCAACATCTAGCCATCAACCATTATGGAACTCTCTTCTCCTCAATAACACAATGAAAACAATTAAGGAATCTCCTACAAGGCTCTAATCTCACTCACGCCAACCCATTTATCTCATGACATAGCCAATATGCTCACTATTGAGCACTCTAGGCCCTCATCTAGACATCAACTTTCATGAGCTTCTCTTCTATGTCATATCACAAGGGAGATATCCCTTTTATCTACTCCATAGTCCCTTGGATATCTTCTTCCCTTCCAATGTAGGGAAAAAAAGTCCAACAATATTGGTTTCACACTTTGAATGACCTAAAGGAAACCACTCAGTTCAAAATATCCATGAACACCACTAACAAGGTTGCAGGTTTTAATGGTGTTTACTTCACCTCTTGTGGACATTCCAACCGTGGTTTTTCCCTCAAAACCATCCAATTTCATATCATTTATTACAAGCAAATCCCCCACTCCCCATAGGTTTTTCCTAGCCATAATTCCATGGGGATTTTTCCTTGTTTGCATGCATAAAAACAATGTTTCCACACAAGTTCTACCATGAACAATGAGAAGAAGATAATTTGGATATGAAAATGGATAATGCACATGGGAAATAAATGTTCATAGGTAGAATGGAGAGTCTAAGAATCATTCATGAATGAGGGTGAATAATGGTTTCCCCCCAAGTTTATTCTGCATAAGACAAGTGTGCCCTTCCCAAGAAACATGAGGAAACATCCAAAAGAACATCCAAAAGAACATCCAATTAAAAGATGAGTGGGAAATATTTTTAAGGAATATTGGGCAAGGGAGTTTTTACTTCAAAGGACAAGTGTGAAACCATATCACCCATGCACCCCATTTCCTCTTTCTCTCTTATGCTATCATGGTCCCCTTGTTACTTCTCAAGAAACCTTTTATGTGGATAATATATTATCATTGTCATATCATAAGGACAACATGGGAATCATAAGAATCGCACTATAATCCTTTCCCACAATGGAAATCCATCTAAAATTCAATAGTCAGACCACTAGGAACATTTACAACTCATTGATCTTATTTATACACAACCCAAATAATGCATGAGTTTATGTATTATATTCTAGGGGTCAAGGGTAATGAATTCATTGTTTAATATTCTATAATATAGTTGTAACAATTAAAGTTTACTATTAATATTCGATAAGAATTTTTATGTCTCAAATCTATACATGAATTGAGATATAATTCAACGCATTGTTCTTCTTACACGAAGAAAGCATGGTTTGAATAAAAGTCTCATGATACATAAGAGACCACTTTATACTTGATTTTTTTTCCATTTCTATAAATCATGTAGTGTTCATTTAATGGCATACACATTGTGAAATAAAAATGGAGAGTAGACATATTTTCTTTTACACACCAGCAATGTCGCAAATGTGACTACTATTTTACAAACGAGGCAAGAGAGACAACTATGTTACAAAACGTGGAAAGAGAGACAACTATGTTACAGACGTGGCAAGAGGGACAAAAATCCAATGGCGTCTCAATAGAGACATCAACATGTAAATAACAACATCCATTTGTATGACGTCGTACGTGCGACGTTATTGAGCAATATGGAATTTGTTTTTTTAAATTTCCTCTATTTTTCGACAGTATGGTCTTATTTGTCCATAACATCGCAAATAGAACTTCAAAATTTTTACAATATGTACTAGTGCCAAGATAATTACAAAATCAGAGAGGATCCTCAAGGTTACTGAATACCTTGGAGGAGAAACTGTGTAGAGAAGGTGCAAAAAACATAGTTGTTGAATATTCTATAGAGCTCTGCCAGGTGGGAATTGAGCGGGTTCAAGGTGTGCACGAGGGAACTATGTTTCGAGTTCAAAGAGGAGAGTGTCAGGGAGGACACCCTAGAGTTACTGAATACTTTGGAAATCTATTGAAGGAGAAGTACTCCAGAGTTGTTGAACACTCTGAAGGAAAGGCTCGGCATAGAGTTCTTTGAGCAGGTGCAAGGAGTGCATAGAACCAACATGTTCTGAAGTGTTGGAGTAAGTTGAGGAGAAACAAAGCTACTAAAAAATTTGGGGAAGAGCTCTGGAAGTGTGCATTGAGTGAACACAAGATGTTTGTTGGTGAACCTGGAAGAGATCAAGATCCAAGAGGAAGAACTATGCAAGGAGTGCATCAGGACAAGACTTAGACAAGGTGTTTAAAGATGTCGTCTGAAGGTTCAGTTGAGTGCAAGGAGTGTGCATAGGTGTGAACCTCCTACAAGTTCATAAGCTCAAGAGGAAGAGTGCAGAGTGTGCCTAGAGGGCACCAAAAATTCCTTTGAAGGAAGCTGAGGGCGAGATCCTTAGGAGACCAAGCAAGTTCAAAATATCAGGAGGAATAGTGCAAGTTTGCACAGTGAAGGTACAAGTGTGCACCAGGGCCGAGGTCAAATTACATTGGAAAATATCAAGGAGGGATAGTATTTTAGAAGTGTAAACGATACCAAAGTAGTCGGGTTCGCAGGAGAATATTCAAAGGCCAAAACCTTTGAATACTCATAAATTCTTCCAATTTGAGAGAAAGCAAAAGCTCAGGAGGAGGAGTGACAAAAACAGTTGGATCAAGATGCAAGAAGAGATATGGATCATTGAATCCTATGTCCAGACATTAGAAGTAGCACGTAGAGGAGGCATAGATCCCAACCATTGGATCTGGGCACAGAGGATCAAGAGTTATTGGATCCAGGTAAAGTGCACACACTTTAAAACTTTTTAAGTGCAGAGGAGAGTGTACTCATTGAAGTCCCGAAGTCCCAAAGTGGATTGGAAACATCGATCATGAAGGAGGATAGGTGGCAACAGATATGAGACTCTGGAGAGGAAGTTTTCTGAGAGTTCTTAGACAAGCAGAGTGAGAAATTTCCAAATCTCTGAAGCCCAGAGCTCATCCTAGCTGTTGGTTCTAGGAAGGGACACAGGGAGAGAGATATGAGAATCCAGAGAAATTTCACTATGGGAGATTTCAGTTGAGGAGTGTGTAAAACTCTTGAAGCCCGAAGTAGAGAAGCAGATCATGGTCATCGATCGCTAGGAGACATGTAGCATCAGATCATGGAGTCTGGAAGGAATCACTCTAGAATAAAAGGGGTGCAGGATGTGGAAGAAGTCTCGAAGTCGCAGGGATCCAGAGGAGATTTGAGTCATCCATTGCCAAGGACACGTGTCAGCGGGTTGTGGAATTCAGAGAAGAAACACTTCGTAAGATTTAGAGTGTGAAGTTTGCAGAACTCCCAAAATCCTGAAGAGAGGAGTAGATCCTGACCATTGGCGTAGGAGAACATGTGTCAATAGATCTAGAGGTCCGGAGGTATAACACTCTGGGGAAACCAGAGAGCAGAGTTAGGAAAATTCTCAAAGAGCTGGGAGCCGAAGAAAATCTGAGCCATCCAAGCCAAAGGGATAGGTGTCATCAGATCCTGTACTTTGGAGCAGGATAACTTCAGAGAAATTGGAGGGTGAAGTGCATGAGGATTCCCAAAGGCCGTAGTCCAGAAGTCAGCCCAGTTGTCCCTTAGAAAAGGATGCGTGACAGAATATTTGCCACTTCAGAGAAAAGTCACTCTGGAAGAATTGGAGTGTGAAGGAATGATAACTCCTGAAGGCCAGAGTGTCTAAGTTCATCTGAGCCATCTGTTGGAAAAGGAAACGTGTCAAAAGATCCAACACTTGGGAAGGATTTCGCTCCGGAGGTTTACGTGGGTGAAGAATCAGGAATTTCCGAAGCCTGGAGTCTCGAAGTGAATCAAAGTTGTCAATTCTCTGAGGACACGTGGCATCAGATTATGAACTTAAGAGATTTTCCATTATGGAGGTTTTGAGGAGAAGTGGTTCGAAATTCGCCGAAGCACCGGAGCCCGAAGTTTCTATGGTTTGTTAATCTGGAAAGGGAGAAGGGATAATCGATCCCTCCCACATCATTTATGAACTTCGCCAGTTTGGAGTTCATAAGTATTGGTGAGTGGTGAAGCAATAAAACCCAAAGCCGGAAGCTCTGAAGCTCCCTTTGAGTAGATGCTTGGTCATAGCCCACAGTCACGTGCATTTTTCTCCAAAGGAAAAGAGGCTAAAGTGTGAGAATCATAATTGGAGGCACGAGAAGCTAGAGAAAGTGCCCAGACGGTTCAGGTTATCACAAACCTACACTAGGTGGAATCAGAAGTCCCAAAATTCCTCAGGTATCATCAGATTGACCCATAATCTTGGAATAGGGTCCCTTAGGAGACTCTGTGGGTGTTCAAAGGTCCTTGTGTTCTATTTCAAGTGAGGATAAAGAAATAAAGGCTCATGGACAAGGTTTTGGGGCCAAGAATATGCCCGAAGAGTTGATCTGACTCAAATAATGGAATGATCCTAGCCTAGGAGGTCACTCAAGCCCTAGAAGAGAGGGGGCCTGCATCAAGTGGTATTAGAGCTTGATTTTTCTTACAGAAAGTAGGAAAAGGAGAGAGGATACAAAGGAGATAGTCTGATATCATCAAGTGGTATCAGAGAGAAAAATTTAGGTTCTGTAAGCAACAAAAGTCAGTAGACAGCCAGGTGGGCTGGAAGGGAATGATGGAGGTTCTCTCAGTTGTAGGGTAACCAACAGACTTTCCAGGAGGGCAGGGAGAGGAGGAAAATGGATACTAAAGGCCATATGCATGGTCAAGGAAAGGACCTTCAGCAGAAAAACAAAGCATAGATGGATAAAGAGATCGAGGAGATAAGAGCATAAATGGAGAGGTTGATGTTGAAGATGTGACAAGAGGCACAGGTGAACTGGAAGTATGAATGGTCAATGAAGTAGAGAGAAAAGTGGCCTATCCAGAAGTTGTTTTCCAAGAGGCAACAACATGTGTTGAGGAGGTGGCTGAGGGAAGCTAAAACTGTCAGTGACATAGAGGAGAAAATGGTTTACATTTGTGAGCCAGAAGTTGGGGAGAACCTTAGTAAGGAGGAAGTGAGATCACTTGATCTCATAAACTGCCAGGGGGGAAGAGATGAATTTTTAAATTGCCAAGTGGGAAATGAGATGAGATCAATGGATTATCTCATGAACTTCCATGAGGCTAGTGATGAAAGTTCATATTTCCAGGTGGGAAATGAAATGAGATCATCTAAAGATCTCATAGACTTCCAGGAGGGAAGAAGTGAAGTCCCAAGTTGTCAGGTGGGCAAGGGAGATAAAATGAGACTGTCTGAGAGTCTCGAGAACTTGTAGATAAATTTGGATCAACAAGGGGTGCTGACAGAGGAGGATCAGAGGAGCATTTTGATCATTGGGGGAATCAAAATATTCCTACCAACTAGCCAAGTAGAGGCTAGCATATGTGTTATAGGTGCAGCAATAGAAAGACAACCAACAAAGACTGTCATAAAGGAGGAGAGGGAGAATACATTAGAATCTACCCCAACAAAAGAAGAGGATCATACAATTAAGATGCTCACTCAGTGGGAGAAATATTTAAAGACGTTGGAGGATTGGTTGAACAATCCAGAACCAGAAGGAGGATTCCAAGAGACAGTCATGCAGATTGCAGCAGACTGCCAACATGAGGAGTAGCTGGAGGAAGCTGGAGATATACCAACAACAGAACTGGCAGAAGTCAATCTGTCATAAGAGATAGGTGAGAAAAAACTCAGTAAGGATCCTGTAGAATTAGAGTCTGCAATAAAGTGGCAAGTCGAGGCCACAAGTGATGGAGACAACATGGGAGATCAGGATGATCTTCCCTTAGCTCAGCATGAGGAAATGCAATAGCAAGGAAGACTACCAAGGAGCTAGCCAGTGGACAAGATAGATAGAGAGATAGAGGATATCAAAGAGATGATGTTAAGGTAAGAAAAATAATTTGTCAGTAGGAGGAGGTTGAACAGGGGAGAACCTACAAAAATCGCAGGGAAGCAATGACAAAAACATAGTAGAGGAGTAGGTGGATAACTCCATAGAGAAGTTTGGGATCTAGGAGGATTTCAAGAATGGAGCAGAGCAACTCATGATTTTCCCAACAGTGGATTATGATGCAGGAGCATCCTTTCCACCTCAGCAAGTGGCAATTATTTAGCACATCAACGCACATTCAAGAAGGGAGAGAGGATCTAACCCTCTCATTTTGCCTTGAATTTAAAAATTCAATGTAATAAATTGTTATTAAATGCTGTAAAGCTTGAGAAGAGCGAGTTGAATCCTTTGTAAAGGATGTAAATAGAGTCTCCTTTATTCGTTGATGGTAGGCTAATCTAGATCCGAATTGGACTAGATTTTAATTTAATGTAATAAGCCTCTGTAGATAGGCGTTGTAATGGTGATTAGACACCACTAAGTGTAGTTGGAGGGAAATATCGATCAACCCCTCTTGTATAAATCATTGTAGCTTATGCCCATCAGAGGCTACTGAAACGTTGATAGAAAATCCTTGTAAGCCAAAGAGAGAAGGAGGAGAGAGCCGAGACTCTGTTGTAGTATGAGCTTGCACATATTGTAACCAAACATACAGATATTAATAGAAAAGAACAAATTTCACTGTTTATGAGTTTTTTTGTGGTGAATGTTTGTTTTATGAATGTTGTCTGTGTGTTTTCTGAATACATGTTATAGATGTATGTGATAGATTTCATCTGTAGGGATAAGATATACTTCACTATCTGTCTGCGAGTTTTCTCGGTTATTCTAGGTTCTTTTGGTTTAAGTGCAAGGACTGCACACCAGAGTATTGAGAACTTTGTGAGACAACGCAAGGAGTGTGCATATGAATTTCAAATCGAATTCATAGGAGAACATTGTAGGAGGGAACACCAGGATAATTACAAACTCATAGATCCTCAAGGTTACTGAATACCTTGGAGGAGAAACTGTGCAGAGAAGGCGCATAAAATAGAGTTGCTGAATATTCTATAGATCTCTGCCAGGTGGGCATTGATCAGGTGAAAGGTGTACATGAGGGAACTCTATTTCGAGTTTAGAGATGAGAGTTTCAGGGAGGACACCCCAGATTTACTGAAAACTATGGAAATTTGTTGAAGGAGAAGTACTCCAGAGTTGTTGAACACTTTGAAGGAAAGACTGAACAATACGTTCTTTGAGAAAGTGCAAGGAGTCCACAAAACCAATACGTTTTGAAGTGTTGGAGGAAGTTGAGGAGAAGCAGAGTTGATGAACACTCTGGGGAATATATCTACAAGTGTGCATTGAGAGAATGCAAGGAGTGCGTTGGTGAAACTGGAAGAGATCAAGATCCATGAGGAAGACCTATGCAAGGAGTGCACTAGGCCAACACTTAGACAAAGTGTTGAAAGACGTTGTGTGAAGGATTAGTTGAGTGAAAGGAGTGCGCGAAGGTGTGAATCTACTCCAAGTTCAGAAGCTCAAGAGGAAGAGCATAGAGTGTGCCAGGAGGAAACCATAAATTCCTTTGAAGGAAGCTGAGGGAGAGACCATTAGGAGACCGAGCAAGTTCGAAATCTTAGGAGGAATAGTGCAAGTTTTCATAGTGAAGGTGTAAGTGTGTGCCAGGCCTGAGGTAAAATTACGTTGGAAAATATCAAGGATGGATAGAGTTTTAGAAGCGCAAACGAGACCCAAGTAGTTGGGCTCGCAGGAGAATATTCAAAGGACGAAGCCTTTGAATACTTACAAATTCTTCCAATTCAGGAGAAACCAAAAGCTCAGGAGGAAGAGTGACAACAACAATTGGATAGAGATGGAAGAAGAGATATAGATCATTGAATCCCATGTCTAGACATCAGACAGAGCGTGTATAGGAGGAGAAGATCCCATCCATTGGATCTGAGCACAGAGGACCAATAGCCGTTGGATCCAGGTAAAGTGCACGGACTTTAACCCATTTTAAGTGCACAAGGGAGTGGACTCACCGAAGTCTCAAAGTCCCGAATTGGATCAGAACCATCCATCATCTAGGAGTATAGGTGATGATAGATCTAAGACTCTGGAGTGGAAGTGCTATGGGAGTTCTTAGACGAGTAGAGAGAAAAATCGTCGAAGCTCTGAAGCCTAGAGATTATCCTAGTCGTTGGTGCTGGGAAGGGACATGTGGAGTGAGTTCTGAGACTCTAGACGAATTTCACTCCAGGAGATTTCAATTGAGGAGTGTGTAAAACTCCTGAAGCTCGAAGTAGTGATATAGATCCTAGTCATCGATCGCAAGGAGACATGTAGCATCAGATCATGGAGTCTGAAAGGAATCACTCCAAAATAAAGGGGGTGTAGGAGGTGGAAGAACTCTCGAAGTTGCAGGGATATGGAGGAGATCTAAGTCGTCCGTTTCCAAGGATGTGTGTCAACGGGTTGTGGAAGTTGGAGCAGCAACACTCCATAATATTCAGAGTGTGGAGTTTGCAGAACTCCCGAAATCCCGAAGAGAGGAGTAGATCCTGACCATTGGTGCAAGAGAACATGTGCCAGTAGATCCAGATGTCCGGAGCTATACAATTCCAGGGAAACCAGAGAGAAGAGTTGGGAAAACTCCTGAAGAGCCTGCTATAGTGAGAAAAACCCTCTACGGACTACACCAGGGTTCTAAAGTGCAGGCAGAGATAACCTTCTAAAGTCTCCTACTTTTTATCAACTATCCCATCATTACCCCACAATCATACATAAAAGACAAATTATAGGGATCCGATAGGCATACCTTAAACTCCACGTCCGGTGTCGATCCCTTTGAGCTTGGTTGTTTCCCAACTGTAAGTCTCCTCCCAAGGATGAACTACATTCACCAAAAGACAAACAAGAAACTACAAACATGCATTCTACATATGGATTAGTGGGTTAGACATCATAATCAAGAAATGTAAGCAAATCATAAATATTTAAGACGTCATTTGGTGGGACAGAAAAAGTACTTCTTTATATTAATCTCACAAAATTCGTTTACAACATGAGACTGACACTTCTCCTCGAACTCGGTCCTGGGCTCCTCTTCACCATGCACCAACTACTTCCACGTATTCTTCTCATCTTCATTTCTCTCTAGGGAAATGGAAAGGGTTTGCAAAGGAGGAAGAAGGAATTCTAGCTCAAACTCACAATGTGGTTGCAAAATATTGGGGCAAAGGGGGAATATTGAAATGGACAAATTTTCTATGCTCTCGTGCTTCTCCTTGGAATGGGGCCCCAACACCTTATTTTATAGGCAAAAAGAGATAATAGCGGTTGCGGTGACTGGCTATGGGCGGTCAACTGATTAAGTAACGGTCTGGAAACCTGTATCCCTTTTCAATTTTCATTTTTCGCGATTTTTTGTGAGTGTACGTGGGTTGTAGTGGTGCAGAAAGTGTGTGTACGTGGGAAGTAGTGGTTCAGGGCGCGTACACCTTCAAAAAAATGGTTTTTAGAAGAGTTGTTCAGTGATGGCTTGGAAAATATAGCAAGTAAGATGGCCTGATGCCAGGTATGCATGTCTGGTGCAATTTAGAGTTATAACAGATGCCCCCTAATTTGTGAGGTCAGAAGAGAATATGATGGTTGGAATACATTACAAATATTCAACAATGTACGAAGCGAGTGAGCCCAAGGACCAAAGTTCAGGAGGTGCCATCTGCAAAATAACAATTTGTCTCACTGAGGCGGGCATACCCATGCTCAGGATGAAATAAAATCATGGCTACCAATCAAATACACTGCAGATCCATGTCATATAACTATATAAAGTATAGCTGCGAGCAGTACGCAACGGATCTACATCTCAAAATCAAAATATATACTTGTATAGTATCCATCTTCAAGAAGCCAGTGACGCCTGATGGCTGGAGATGAGGTCTTCAAAGCTCGAGCACCAACTTTAACATATTCAAAACTCGGGTAGGAGTGTAATATCAGTGTACGACTTCACTAGCCATAGGTCTTCGATGACTCATAGGGAACAAACAAGAGGGTCTCAATTATCAGGCAGAGAACTTCATTGATTTTGAGCAAGGAATTGATTGGTTGTTTGGGGTGGCCGGGCATGAGGAAAAGAGAAAAACTGCAGAAGGGCTGACTCAAGTTTAGTAAAACTTCCCTTGGACAAAAGCATGACAAAAGATGAGACTCAGGAAACATGGAATTGACATAAGTTCACGATGTAGGAGGCAATGCAGACTGTCCAAATGTTTGGAAGGATAACCAAATGGAGGAGGACACAACTCTATGTAGTGATAAAAACTTCCTAAGGTCATATTGAATCCTAGATCTTGACAAACAAATGAAAGGATGTGCTTTGTCCAAGGGCGACTCATTGCACTATCAACAAAAAAGAAAATACTTTTCCCTTCCTCGTTTTGGGGTATATTTGATTTTTTTTCCTTTTTCAATAATTTTGGAAAGCTTGAAAAAGAATAAAAGAATGCTACATTACAAAGGACGAACGAGTGTCGCAAACATACTAGTTCCAAGTGCAAGGAACAAACTGATGCGCAGAGCAAGGGGACATATGTAGGAAAAGGAAACTCGGGAAAAATCCTCCATGGGTCAAGGTCTCAAGACGCAGAGGCAAAGTGCTACTAGGCTTGCGTATAAGGCATGCTTCAAATGGTTCAGTTGAGAGACACATGGAGCCAACATTAGGCCAAAGACACAGGGATGAAAATGTGATTAATAAGACACAATGATAACATCCTTCGATGTAATTTTAACGATCCCAGAGAAGGTAAGCTCGACATTTTTTCATTTTTAGTGAGTCCGAAAAAGAGTAAAAGGAGACTCTAGTGAGGTACATTTTCCGAAGGTAGTCTAGTCGGTTTGAAAAAGGGGTAAACTAGCACCGAAAAGATGTCTATTCAAAACCATTTTAACGAGTGTGACAAAGAAAAGATCACTTGACAATTTTTTCATATTTAAGGAGTCTGAAAAAAGCTTAATTGTGGACTCTGTAAGGGATGTTCTTCTTGACCAATTTAACGAGTGTGAAGAAACAAGGTCACTTGGCAATATTTTCAATTTTAGGGAGTCTGAAAAGAGCTTAACTATGGATTCCGTGGGGATTCCTTTTTCGCAAATTTAGTCCCATAGGCCCGAAAAAGGGTTAAATCTATACCTGAGAATACTCTTCTAGAGAATCGAGGATCCTAGAGTATACCTTTGTTTGTACATTTGACCGTCCGGACCGAAAAAGGGGTAAACTATCGCTAGACAGACATGCCTTCGAATTTTAGTTTGGCGAGCATGAAGGGAAATAAGATCGCTCAACAATATTTTCATGTTTAGAGGGTCTGAAAAGGGCTTAAAAGAAGACCCGTTGTTTTGGGGAGTCTCGAGGGTGAGTTCAAAAGAGATAATGAATCATGCACGTGAGGCCCAAACTCGTAATTAGGAACAACTAAAAAGGACTCCCGAGCCTATAATCATTAACGACGGCATGGAAACAAAAATGCAACCAGGATGTACCTAGGGAATCCATGTAAAGGTAGGCTCTACCACTAAATTACGACACTTTTAGAGCAGGAGTGAGGGTTGCGTGTCGCAATTCGGTGGTTTCGATCCTATGGAAAAGAGAAAAAGACAACGAGGTGCAACAAGTGGAGGTGGAATCCTATCTTATATGAACAAAGTTGGAAAAATGAATTTTTACCAAAAGACCTTTAAAAATGACCCAACTCTCAAAAAATTTCCCAATACCCAAAATAACACATATCGTAACATCCCCCAAGAACCTCAAGAACCTCAAGAATCATACTAAACAATTTTCAAGCTAGAAAAAAAATGACAAAAGGGTTCAAAAAATGACAAGAAGGGGCCAAAAAGTCTATAAATAGAAGCTGACAACTCATTATCACCATTGTAAATTGAGAATTGACAAAAAAAGTCAAAAAAACCCCTTTGCCAAAAGAGTTGATTCTGGGAGATTCAGTGGACGAAACAAACTTCCGCTTGGAACAAGTAAGTACAAACTAACCCCTCCTGCATTTCCATTCTTCGTTTTTGCATTTATTTTTGTTTTTTGGGGGGGCACTGACCTTTAAAGAGGTCAGATCTGCATGTACACGGGTTGTAGAAGCATAGCTCGCGTGTGCACGTGGGCTGAAGATAATTTGCTCGCGTACACATGCGACTGTCACCAAGACAGCTCGCGTATACCCTCAAATAAGTGGAAAAATAAAAAAGGAAAGAGTTAACTCCCCATGAATTTTCCATTTTGTAGGATGTATGTTCATTGGAGAGAGAGGGAGCATGAGGAAATTGATTTTTTGGTCTCAAAATACCTCACTGCTATCGTTGTTTTATCAGAATGTGGGTTGTTGAAGTTCTTCCAGTGTCCGTTTATGAGGGCTCAACCCAGGTTGCTGAATGCTGTGATAGATTACTGACATCCTGATGCAGAGGAATTTATGCTCGAGGGGCAGACGTTGACTCCAACGACTGAAGACATTTACTTCCCGACTAGTCTCTCGAGGAGAGGTGATCCAGTCAACTTGCGTACTTTTCCCCCCGGGCCTCACAACATTGAGGAGTTGATTGAACTCCATTGCGAGGATGGTACTGAGAAAGTAGGTTCTCAGGTGCCTATACACAAGATCAAAAACCTATCACTGAAAGTGATAGTTCTTCTCATTGGGTGGATCACTGGATCCGCGGATTTACATCAAGCTTCCCGAGCGCACATGCATTGTGCAGTACAGTGCTTAAATGCACACATTTTCGATTGGAGTACAACCATGTTGGATTGCATGAAGAGACAACTAACAGAGTGTCAGATACGAGAACACCAAAACTTAGGGTTTGGGACTATTTTATGTTCCTTCTTCTTTGAGAGGGTACCCAGTCTCAGTCATTGAGAGACGATATGAGGGCACAAGGCCTCTCTCCTAGTGCTATGGAGATGGGTGACATTGTTGTCGTGACAGGGGGGAGGGAGGACCATCGAGGCTTTCGATGATAATTTTTTTGGCTGGTGGTCTCGACAAATTCCGACTATAGAGGACTACCCCTATGCCATGATCAACTTTTCTAGAGATCTTGACATGCTTGTACCTTCGAGAGAGGAACGAGAAGAGCTAGGTATGTTTTTTTTTCAAATTTATTTAATTTTTTATTTCTTTTTATATATATCATTTTTATGTGTACCAGATTATTTGACAACTATGTATCTATTATGTATAGATGTGGGACCAGTGAATCCAGTAGACTTCTCGAGGACTAGGCGACATCCTCGACCAGAGGTAGGACCAGCCGCAGCCGCCGGACCAACAACAACAACAGGGGGGCCTCTAGCCGGAGAGGCTGAGAGAGTATTGAGACGGGTGGAGCGGAACCTCACCACGCTCACTCATACAGTCCCTATGGTGGAGATCAAGTATCTCCCACCGTCGATGAAACCTCATGTTGTTGGGGTGCCACGGACTTGGGTCCATCTCTTCCGACGTTTGGCAAATGCCATTGTTCACTACAGTAGGGCCAACATGCCCCGCCCTTAGCTAGGCTAGACTACTTACGTGCCGAGAGCACTTTTTGTATATTTTTGAGGGCATAATCCCCGTGACTCTTACTGGACATATTTTTGAGGCGCTTGCACCCACCCATGTACTATGATATTTTTGATCTATATATGCATATTTACATATTTTTACGTCTTATGGATTACATCTATTTTACAAATGTATTTACATGTGCGTGTGTGTGATTTTTCTGACATGTGTGCAATGTGCCAATCTAATACATGATTAACTAGAGTATCTATGATTTGATTTAATCTCCTAGGAACATGGATATGCGTAATGTAATCAAAACTTCGTTCTAAGAGACATACTCTAAGGAACCGTCGGTGTAGAGTAGGATCCTAAACACGGTAAACCCCATTTAACTGGGACACAACCAACTGAGCATCTAGGTAGACCCAGAGGTGAGAAATACCATGCGACAAAGCTTCACAGAGAAAATATAAGACTGCACTATATTTGACGACATTGTTTGTGGCGTCACCTAAACAGGTACCTCCTGAAGATAACAACTGGCGCTGAGGTGTGAAAATCACCCAAGTTGCGGAAGCAAGCCTCTGAGTGTCCTGTCTAGCACCGTTCACGAACCCAATGAACACCTTTGATTCACTTGACATCTGCCACAGTGAGAAATATCACATAAAAAAACAACACGTCCATAAAATAAAAAAGAGAAAAACTAAAAATAAAATGTATAAGAACTATACATATGTACAAGAAGTCACCCATGGTGACCCACCTACGAGTAATACTCTTGAGGTAGAGCCCATTTCTAGGCTCCACCAATGCATTTCCCTCAAATTCCACCAGATGATAAGCACCCTTCTTTTGAACCTCCTTCACGATGAAAGGTCCGAATCACATGGGTTTGAACTTTCCTTCCCCTAGGGGATCCTTATCTTGGTCATAGACTAGGACAAGGTTACCTTCAAGAAAATCTGAGGACAAATAGACTGATCATATTGACACTTGAGTTTTTTCTTGTGAGCCTCATTAGCCAAGGCTACATCACGACGCTACTCATCGAGCTGCTCGAGATATAATAAATGCTCTTCGAGCGGTGAAGTGTCTGGCAATAACTGTACTGCCAACTTTAGAGATGGGATCTGACACTCTATAGGAAAGACTGCTTCCAGCCTGTAAACGAGTTGAAAAGGTGAGAAACCGGTTGCAGTCTTAACAAACGTTCGGTAGGCCCATAACGCGGAGTACAACATCAAATCCCAATTTGACTTGGTCGAATTGATCGTTCGCTGTAAAATAGTCTTAAGTGATTTATTCACAGCTTCCACCTGACCGTTATCTTGTGGGTAGTAGGGTGACAAATTTTCTTTCCTCAATCCAAGCTTTGATGTTAACTCATACATCATTTTATTATGAAAGTGACTGCCATGGTTAGTGACAATCTCTCTCGGGATGTTAAACCTTGCTATTATCTAGTTAAACAAAAAGAGAGTTGTTGTCTCGCCATCATCTTTAAACGTTGGCATAAATTCGACCCACTTCGTAAAGTAGTCTACTGATACAATGATATAATGGTGCCCCTTTACTAAAGGGGGGTTGCATGTAGCGTAATCAATCCCCCACTTGGTGAAGGGACTAACTGTGATGATGAGAAACATGGGAGCGGGGTGTGCCCTCATCTTCCGAGAGAAGACCTGACATGGGTTGCAATTTTTAACTGAGTGAACATAATACTTGATTAATTTCGGCCAAAAGTAACCGGCTCATAGAATATTTTGGGCTGTTGCCAACCCATAAAAATGACCGCCACATGCTCCGGTGTGGAAATCGTTAAGCACGATTTCCGCTTCTTCATGAGTGAGACACCGATGAAGGACATAATCTACACCTCTATGATACAAAGTGTCCTCGAGTATGAGATAGTTCTTAGCCCGATGGCATATACAGCGACACTCATCACAAGAAGCAGAGGTGGGGAACTTCAAAGTTTGGAGATAGACTAGTATATCTCCATACTAGGGGTTCAAAGACACGATAAAAAACATGTTTCCTTTGATAGGCGACTCCTCGGGTATAACATCACCTGATTCAACCAGAAGTTTTGAGATGAGTTCCGCAAAGACCAACGACCTTTTAGATTTCACCGAAACAAAATCCAAGTCAAATTCCCAGAAGATAAGTATCCATCTACTAATATTTCTGCCGATTACACGTCATGTCAACACGTATTGAAATGGATTCACAACGACACTGACAGTGGTCTTGCGAAACAAGATGTAATGATGGAACCCCTGGACGACATGAACTATTGCCAACACAAGTTTTTCAACGTGGGAATAATTGAGTTCCGTTCGAACCAGGCCTCTACTCAGGTAATAAATCATGTATTCAGAGGGAAAATCATCCTCCTGAACCAAGACCATGTTGATGGTCGACTCTGCAGCAACCAAATACAATAAGAAATATTTATTATAATTGGGTGGCTGAAGTGGAAGGGTAGATGTGAGGGCGAATTTCAATGCTTCGAAAGAGAGTTGAGTGGCTTCATCCCAATGAAAAGGAACATCCTTCTTCAGTAAACGCATGAAACCCTTTGTTATCTCGTCATAATTTGCGATGAAACAATGTAAAAATTTTTCTTTTCCCTGTAAACTCTGAAGCTGAGGGATTGTGCATGGGGGAGGCAACTGAAATATCGCCTCAAACTTTAGAGGATCGACTATGATCCCTGTTGTTGAAACTATGAAACCTAGCAGAAGACCCGAAGTTACAAAAAAACTGCATTTGTTTGGATTCAAGAAAATCCGGTAGTAGAGACATCGCTCAAAGATGAGTCAGAGGTTTTTGGGATGACCAACTCTCTTGCAAGATTGTGATGGTAAATCATCAAGATAAGCCTCGACTATGTGTTTGAGATCGTGGAAAGAAAAAGACATGGCTCACTGAAAACTGGCTCTAGCATTTGTCAGACCAAAAGGCATCTTCCGATAAGTGAATGTACCCCATGGAAAAATGAAAGCGGTTTTGTGTTGGTCTTCAGGTTTGATCTATATCTGATTATATCCCGAAAAACCATCCATGAACGAAAAGGCCTCGCAACCTGTGCATTCATCGACTATCTAGTCAATAAATGATGTGGGGAAATTATCCTTTGGATAGGCCTTTCTCAAATCACGGAATTCCGTACATATGTGAATTGTACCCTACTTTTTGTTCACTGGCACAGGATTTGACACCGATTGAGTCAATTGAATGGGGTAGATGAAACCAACTTTGAGTAGTTTCTCTACTTCAGACTTAATAGTTGTTGCTTTCCTGGGATTAATTGGATGAAGCTTCTTCCAGACCGGCTTGGCATCAGGATATGTCCAGATTTCATGTTCAACGATTCTTGGATCTATCCCTGACATTTCCTCGTAAGACCAAGAAAAAACGTCACAAAATTATTTAAATAAATCTGTGTAGATTCAAATCTCCTCGGGGGAACATTCTTCTCTGATGAAGATATTCTCCATGATGCCAGGGGTTCTGGAGATATCAATAGGTATCGTTTTAGAGATAGTTGCGATATTTCCTTCAGCGTAAATAGTGTGCGTAGCCAAAGGATTGATAGGACAAGCCCCATCTCCAGTCATAGTCAAAGTGAATTCTCCTACTTCAATTCTTCTTAACTCTGGGAGAAAATAAGATCTATGATGGAGATCATCCCAGGGTATTTTCGGACTAGTCATTACCTCAATAATTGCCTCGTCTGAGGGCAAGACAAAGTATAAAGAATCACTATCGGCGAGGGAACCTTGAGCCCAAATAGGCTTGAGAACCGGATCTAACTCCTGTACGGGAGTTGGATCGGGGTCGACAGAAGATTAATGGACTATAGAGTACACAAATTATGCCATGGACAAAGGCATGGCCATGCCATGGTGCCCTATCCCTTCCATCATAGATTATGGGGAAGGAAGAGTCCACGGATTGTTAAAGTAAGTCGTGCGAAACGATGAGATTTGAAATATTTCAGCCCTAGGCTAGTCGAGGGAAGCCGATATGTAATGGAAATTTCTAGTAGGAGGTGGGTAATAGAAATTACCCATCAAAGGTGGGTACAAACCAACCCCTACGTTGATGATGTCGGGCTGAGGGTTATCAATCATCGGGACCATGGATACCCCCGATGAAGGGTCAGGACGAGAGAAGGATAATTTATCAATGGACATGATCCGACCCTCGTGTGGAAGCAATAAGACTTGGAAAATGTTTGCGACCACTGCTTGCATAGAATAGGTCCACCTACTTCCTATTAAGATATTGTAGTCAAGAGATGCATCGACCACTTCAACCTCGATGCACATGGTCTTCCCCATAACTGCATGGGGAAAGAGGGGATGATTCCATGTGGTCGGAATGAACGATCGACGAAAGCGGTAAAAAGAGTAGGTGACGGAGACAAAACGGGTTGGCCATTCCAACATGCCAAAGACATCACGCATGTCGAGGCACCCTCATCAACCACCGTGCGAAAAATGTTCTAAGTAAAATTTTTCGTGGTGTAAGCCACTACTATCTGAAACGCCATGTGGTAAGGGAGATGAGGTTTTAAGTCAGTGATATCAAGCATGATCATTCTCGGATTAAAAGTCTCAGGAGATCATAAGGTAGCTAACAAAGCCTTTCTCTGGGAAGGGAAGCTCTGGAGGACTTCCAAAGCTGACATTGCACAAGGGGTTTGAGACAAGTCCTCCACCATAGAGTAGTTCTGGATGGTCCTTGTGTTTGGGTTGTGGGAATCTTTCTTGAATGCACCCTTTGGGATGCGTGTCATTGTTTCTCTCAACGTCTTCTCAATCTAGAGAGGAAGAGATGGGTTTTCAGATTCTTTTCCCTTCTTAGAGGTGTTTGGCATTCTGTAGTCGTGTGTCCTAGTTGTTATGTCAACACTGTAAATTCTAACCTTGTACAATATCTACTGCAAATTGATATTCAGAGAAGAACATAAAATATACAATGGAAAATACAAACATTACACAAAGATTTTTCACCTGGAAACCCAAACCGGGAAAACCATCATATATTATATTCATACATTGTGTTACATTGTTTACAATACAATATACATATAGGAGCCAAAAACATCCAAAACCCTGACCCAATGACCTGGATTAGTCCAAAACCCTAATTCCTTAACCAGAAATAGAAAACCATCGGCAAAAACCATGTGCCGAAAAACCACCTAAATATCATGTGATCCCGGAAATATGTCGTCCCGGTAATATGTTGTTTGGGAAATATGTTGTCCTGGTGCAAAGAATATAACACATACCCAACATTCTCCCACTTGTTGTTTTCTTTGCACACAGGGGGTTACAGGGTTACATAGTCAACAATCCAGGGAAACAATGCCCATGGATCCTCTACACCAAGAGAACTTCTCAATGCTCACAGATTTTGTTAATGAATCTACAACATTATTCAAAGTGTCCACCTTCATTAGTGATACTTTCTTTTCTTCAATCATGTCTCTCACAAAGTGATATTGAACATCAATGTGCTTTGTCTTTGAATGATAAGCAAGGTTCTTCGCCAAGAAAATTGCACTCTGACTGTCACACTCTATCCTTACAGATTCTTGTACCAACCCAATACCCGAACACAATCTTTGTAACCATACTGCTTCCTT
>SNQJ01S0035666.1:44951-72734 GCA_010110895.2 Picea sitchensis
ATGGAAAATACAAACATTACACAAAGATTTTTCACCTGGAAACCCAAACTAGGAAAACCAACATATATTATATTCATACATTGTTTACAATACAATATACATATAGGAGCCAGCGACATCCAAAACCCTAACCGAATGACCTAGATTAGTCCAAAACCCTAATTCTTTAACCGGAAATAGAAAACCATCGGCAAAAACCATGTGCCGAAAAACCACCTAAATATCATGTGGTCCCGGAAATATGTCGTCCCGATAATATGTCGTCCGGGAAATATGTCGTCCCGGTGCGAATTTTTTTTTCGGGGGCGCTACCCCCGAACCCCCATGCAGGGGGCTCCGCTCCCCTCTAACTCCCCTGCACGCCCGGCGCAAACGCTCAGACACTACTACTCATGCAAAGAATATAACACATACCCAACAAACACTACCTTTCATCATGTACACATTCGTGGACGAAGGATTACTCAAATATGGAGGGGGTCCCTAACTGCCCCCTTCTACGCTCGAAGAGGCTTGAGTTAAATTTTTCCCATGTGGAAATGGGTTCATTAACATAACAGGTTGCTATTGTGCCAATAACTTCTGGGCCTTCGCAAGCTGAGGGAACTAGTGAGTCAGATGGTCTTTCGTGAAAAGATTACACAGATACTTCGAATTCTTATTTTCTGTGTTTCCCCGCCAACATTATTGGTAGGTTTCTTATCCCCCTTACCTTTCTTTCATTGTTTCTTCTTTCTATTAGGCTGCTGGGTGGCCTTTGGGTTTGTCGATTGCACAATGTGTACATCCGACGTTTGAGTAGGGAGAGTAGCTGAACCAGTGGTCTGGCTGGCTGCTGTCTGCTATATTGACAATTGATTCAATTGATTTGACAACTGATCAACGTGATTCATTTGTGCTGAACCAACAATAACATTGGCATGTGGTCCAGATCTTTGTCTGGTCTTGTCAAGTATCAACCATGGTGCATCTAGAAAAACTTCGTAAAGCAAACCAGACCGAGAGTAAATTAGCTCTAGCTATTGAGCTCTCATTATCGCTTCTTCTTATGAAAAGACCCCCTAGGTTGCAACGTATTTAGACAACTTGGGTACCAAAGAATTAAGGAACCACTCAAGCAGGAAATCTAGTGGGACTGGTAATTTTATTAAACTCTTTCGACGTCTCCATTCTCGGATGTGATCTGAAATATGGTCCGCTTTTCTCTGCTCAAAGTTGGCCAACAATTTGGTGTCGGCGTCGTATCTCACAGGTAATTGGAAATGGTTTAAGAAATCCATTACCAATTCACCGAAGGAAGAGTATCTTGAGAGGTCGAGCTCGATGTATCATTTCACAACACTTTCAATGAGAGTGCGTTGAAACAAACACAACTAGACGGAGTCGTCTCTCAATGAGTTGGACGAGCACCATAAATGGAAGGTAGTCACATGATCGCCTAGATCTTCATTAGGATTAGCCTTGAACTTTGGAATGTCTGAAGGCAACTTGGTCGGCATAGGAGGCCAATGCAGATCATGATAGATGGGGTCATTTAATAACCTTGTCAAGTTTGGCAAGTGCAAAGTTTCCAGAAACGGTAATTTGGGTTGTTGATTATAACCAGGGAAAAAGGAGCCTGGAGTTTCGCTAGCACCAGGTTGCGAGGAAAAGTTAGGTTGTTGGCCAGGGTTCTGGTAATAACCATGCCCATGACCAACATATGGATTCTACATTTTTTGAGACATCATCGAATGACTCCTGTAATAGGACATAAAGGGCTGGGCTTGCGTCGCATTCCAAGGATTTTGGGAAGGGTTTCCACCTGTCGATCCGATGGGCATAGGTGCTGAGCCTTTCCCAGGGTTCCATTGGCTATGGAAGGGATTTCCCCAGGTCAACATCCTTGACAAGGGAACTGATCCCTGCCATGGATTCCAAATTCCTTGTGAGGAAGGAATTCCTAAGTTTTCCCCCTGTGCAGGAATAGTACCCTGCATTGGATTTTGTTGTCCATAACCAGGGTAGCCCCCGACCAAGACGACAACTAACGAGAATGCATTGTTACCAAATTCACCAAACAAATAGAATGGTGTTGAACCTACCGACATTCTATAAGAAGGAAGTCCTTGACTACCTTCTCCAAACAAACTATAGTTTACATTCGGCCCGATGGAGTGCTGGTGAGCACTGTCGAGCAAAGGGGATGAAGGAGGTATATGACCCCCTCCATAAGGGAAAGAGTTATAGGGAGATGAAGTGCCCCCCATGGATCCTTGCAGAGGAGTGTTAGAGCTCCCTGCCCCCAGACCTAAAGTCTGTAGAGTGGAGTAGGAAAGGACATAGTTCATATCGAAGCCAAGCATCCCGTATGAAAACAGAGGTCCAGTCACACTCTTAGTGAAAGGAGAAATGATCGCTGCCATAGATGGAATCAGACCATTGCCCAAGGTAGAGGCAGTTGATACCATGGTGGTCTGAACTGGTGACGGTTGGTAAGGAGGCAGAAAATCCCATGTGGTGACAACTGTAGAGGGAGTATGAGAATTCCCTGAAGAAGTAACAACATTTGTCTCCATGGTTGTTTGTGACACTACCTGATGCTTGTAAGGTTTAACCTGTAAGACAATGGGCACCGATAGATCAGTGATCGATGGGTTATACGGACCAAGAGCTTCCACTTCGAGGTCATAAATGGTTGGTTCCCCCAGAATCAAATGTTCTCCTCTCGGAGATAGGCTGAGCTCAGTTTCCTTTGGCCCGGTCGCCTGAAAATACCCTTGTTGGTCTAGTCTTGCCTTGGCGGTGGCAGGGGTGGCTCCAGATTAACCGACGACAGGATAAGAAGCCTTTGCAACCGATGAAGCTCCTGATCCACCATGATGTGAGAATATAAATTAAACACTAGGGATGTCTATTAATGTTTTAAATACCAACACACACTAGGAAAAGCTCCTATGAGATAAGATAAGAAAATCACTAGCTAGTTGGAAGAACAGTTACATCAGCCAACACTAGAGAAACTTACCGGTGCAAGTGAAAATCGAATATGAAAGCACCCTCCAAGTACACTCTGCAAAGTGTGGCCCGATGTCTACATTAGGTACCATGGTATACCCCCGCAGTCACCTATGTAAGTCACTAAGATAAAGGCAACTAGGTTTCTAGCGTGCGAACAGTCACCAGGCGGGTATAGTTGACAGTCGGGTGGACCGCAATGAGTAGGCTATCAAGCCCGAAACCTATCAAGGGTATCAAAAGAAAGTGTTCCAAAAGATTACTGAGGACCTCAAACCGATTCGAGACCCACAAAGCTCCGTGGAAAATGCGATCGACGAAATCCCAAGATAATCCCTCTATATGCGTTCCCCACTACGCTTGGTCCGGCTTTGGAGGGGTTATCTCCACTAACTTTCCGTACGCAACCTTGTGTTTAGCCCCTGTGTTAGAGGGGGGTGTCGGATAACTTTCACGGTTACTAGAATTTCAAGCACTCCCTAGCTCAGACTCTTATGTTTGTTTTTGTATCCTTGAAGAGTTTCCTCTCCAATCCTAAATCAAGGCTCTAGCCTATGCTGCATTGATGGACCCTACAAACACAAAGTCTAATAACTTTTAATTAAGTGTTAATTTTAGTGGATGTCTTAAGTCAAAAGGAATGGAAGTGGAACCAATGATGTTCTTTAAGCGACGAAAGAGAAGAGCATAAGATGATACTGGAAACACACTACTCCTTCACAAATAAATATTTTCCAAATTAAAACTCTTTCACCAAACTTTTCGTAACTACTTTTCTCATATCTTTGAAAAGAAAAACTCAAAACAAGATTTCGCTTGACTACGAGCTACTTAATGTCCTAAGCATTCAAGTAAAGAACTTAATAAAAATTTCTTTTTCCTCAGTAAATGAAGCAACTAACCTAAACTACTTTACCAAACAAAGAAATGAAAGATTTTTTTTTTATTGTTTTATGCTTCAAAACAAGAAATTTGAAAATGAATTCTTTTCTTTTCTTCTAAAGAAAAAAGGGGGAAAATGACAACAAATCAAGACCAAGAAATGAATTCAGGCCCAATCACAGATCGCAGGGAGTCACTGATAATACCAAAACGGCAGATCAAAGAAGACTCACAAACTTGTCTAAAAACCCTATCAAAGAAAACATAAGAAATATTTTAATGAACAGAAAGCTATTATGAGGTCAAAACTAGGCTACAGACTGCTATAAAAGTGACTAGGGATAGATCAAGAAAACCCCTGAGAAGTGTGACTTCTGGCAGGGAAGAGGATGACTGCCTCTTCAAAAAACATTTCTCGACACAGGCACACTATTGACACTTCAACAGCCTATGTATGTACGTGGTCTATCCAAAGGCAGTGCGTGTATGCATGCGTGCAGGCCCACTACAGTCCGCGTACACCTCTGCAACTTCTCAAAAAAGTGGAAACCAATAGTCAAGCATAGGCAGGGAGTACTAGTATGGAAGACCAAAATCCCTTAAAGACACAAAAGCTTACAGAAACTCAAAAATAGTGAATAAACTGATTCAAAGCACCCAAAAGAATGTCCTCAAAGACCCTAGAGGATTCCCCAGTATGGTCGCCAATTATGCTATAGCGGGAAAACCCTCTACGGACTACACCAGGGTTCTAAAGTGTAGGCAAATATAACCGTCTAAAGTCTCCTACTTTTTATCAAATATCCCGTCATTACCCCACAATCATACATAAAAGACAAAGTATAGGGATCTGGTAGGAATACCTTAAACTCCTCGTCCGGTGTCGATCCCTTTGTGCTTGGTTGTTTCCCGAATGCAAGTCTCCTCCCAAGGCTGGCCTGCATTCACCAAAAGACAAACAATAAACTACAAGCATGCATTCTATATATGGATTAGTGGGTTAGACATCATAATCAAGAAATGTAAACAAATCATAAAGATTTAAGACGTCATTTGGCGAGATGGAAAAAGTACTTCTTTATATTAATCTCACAAAAGTTGTTTACAACATGAGACCGACATTGCTCCTCGAACTTGGTCCTGGGATCCTCTTCATCATGAACCAACTGCTTCCATGTATTATTCTCCTCTTCAGTTATCTCTAGGGAAATGGAAAGGGTTTGCAAATGA
Organism: Picea sitchensis; assembly: GCA_010110895.2. Classification (NCBI taxonomy): domain Eukaryota; kingdom Viridiplantae; phylum Streptophyta; class Pinopsida; order Pinales; family Pinaceae; genus Picea; species Picea sitchensis. The sequence goes on from SNQJ01S0035666.1 coordinate 50,061, forward strand.
GGAAGAAGGCATTCTGGCTCAAACTCACAATGTGGTTGCAAAATATTGGGGCAAAGGGGGAATATTGAAATGGGCATAGTTTCTATGATCTCGTGCTTCTCCTTGGAATGGGTCCCCAAAACCTTATTTTATAGGCCAAAAGAGATAGTAACGGTTGGGGTGTTTGGCTATGGGCAGTCAACATATTAAGTAATGGCCCAGAAACCCGTATCCCTTTTCAATTTTCATTTTTCGCTATTTTTTGTGAGTGTATGCAGGAAGTAGTGGTGCAGGGTGCATACACCTTCAAAAAAATTGTTTTTATAAGATTTGTTCAGTGATGGATTGGCAAAGATAGCAAGTAAGATGGCCTGATTCCAGGTATGCATGTCTGGTGCATGGATTCCCAAAGGCAGGAGTCCCGAAGTCATCCCAATTGTCCATTGGAAAATGATGCATGATGGAAGATCTTTCACTTTGGAGAAAATTCACTATGGAGGAATTAGAGTGGGAAGGCACAAGAACTCCCAAAGGCCGGAGCGCCATAGTTCATTTGAGTCATCCGTTGGAAAAGGACGCGTGTCATAAGATACGACACTCCAGAAGGACTTCACTCCAGAGGTTTGCTTGGGTGAAGACTCGGGAACTGCCGAATTCTAGAGTCCCAAAGTGAATCAAAGATGTCAATTATATGAGGACACGTGGCATCGGATTGAAAACTTCGTATATTTGCTATTCCTGAGGTTTTGAAGAGAAGTGGTTCAAAATTCTCCGAAGTGTTGGAGCCCGAATTTTCTATGGGTCGTTAATATAGAAATGCAGAAGGGACCGTCGATCCCTCCAACGTCATTTCATAACTTCGCCAGTTCAGAGTTCGAAATAATTGGTGAGTGGTGAAACGAAAATACCCAAAGCTCAAAGCTCTGAAGTTCCCTTTGAGGAGATGCCTGGTCATAGCCCAAGGTCACGTGTAGTTGCCGCCAGAAGAAAAGAGGCTAAACCCTGAGAATCAAAATTGGAGGCATGAAAAGCCAGAGAAAGTGCTTGAATGGTTCATGTCAACACAAACATGCACCAGGTGGAATTAGAAGTCCTGAAATTCCTCGGGTATCATCAGATTGGCCCACAAGCTTGGAATAGGGTCCCTTAAGAGACTATGTGGCTGTTCAAAGGTCGTCGTGGGATGTTTCAAGCAAGGGGAAAGAAATAGAGGCCCGTGGAAAAGGTTTCGGGGTCAATAAGAGGCCTGAAGAGTCGATCTGACTCAAATACTGGATCGATCCTAGACCGGGAGGCTACACAACCCCTATAAGAGAGGGGGCCTGGATCAAGTCTACACTTCTCCTCCTTCAAGGCTAGGGAGTCATACTTTTCCTTTTATTCCCATCCATGACATATTTAGCCTGTTAGCTTCATATCCTATCTGAGGGTTCTTTCTTTTGTAGTACCTACAATTTATTCAGATCCTGTAGTTGTTGACTAATACTTTTGTTCCACTATTCTTGAGTTCTTTGTCCACCTTCATTAATTTTTATGTAGCTCTTGATTTTCTCATCCAAATCCTGTAAGATTTGTCATGCTTCCATGATCATAACATATAATCCTAGACTAGAATTGATCTGATTATACCTCTAATCCTGCCAAAATATTTTCTATTCAATTATATCAATCTTCATATTATAAAAATCCCCTGTTATTTTCCTCTAAATCCTCTGAATAATATTTACAACACAATACTCTTTCCCCAATCAAATATTAGAGGTGAAAGTTAGGGCTCCCTAAAAAACCACTTTCATCCCCCTTAGCATATATAAAAAATTGAGAACTGTAGAGGTGCTTCCTTAAAACCAAGTTCCACGTGACCATGGCTTGAAACTACGAGATTAATCAACCTTTAGCACCTTACTTCAGATTCTTCCACATGTGAGCTTGCATGAACACCAAGTCCGAGGGTTGGTTTAATTACATTCCCTTTTTACCTTAGCATGGGACCGACGTTGGGACCAAGTCCTCCAGACTTTGGCCTTCAGTTATTTTCCCTTGTCAACTGTTGTTTTCCCCCAGAGTTACACTTTGCTGAAGCATTTAATAAATCCACTAGAAAAAACGTACGGTCAAGATTTAATATCTCATCGAATGGATAGTCCTACCCCCATTTTGAGGCTTCAATGAGATCAACAACTATGAATTAATCAAGCCTTGAGATAGACGACTCTCAACCAATTCAAAAATTCGACGCTCCGAGGCTCCGAGATATTTTGATTCCCGATTCTTCCACCTCCTCAGAGTGACAATCCTACGAAGTGCTTACCTTGCTCATCCAAGGACAATCAATAATTAATCAAGCGTTGAGACAGACGATTCTCACACACTTAGGAAATTCGGTGCTTTGTGGCTCCAAGATATTTCTATTTCTGAGTCTTCCACTTCCCCGGAGTGACAATCCTCTGAAGTACTTACCTCATCTCCCTCTTCTTGATCAAATGATTGAGAGAGGTCCTGAAGGGATCTCAGATCGACTTCCTGTGTGCCTTCGCGACTTTGAGCTTCAAAACTTTTTACTGATAGAAACTTGGACACCCCCAGAGTCACGTGTTCCCGGAGATGACATGACATGATGACATCATCTAGGGTGAGATGGACCCATGGCACATGTGCCACGTTTCACTTAAAAATGGACAAAATAAAGTCCAAAAGTTAAAAAATTCGGGTGACATGTGTCCCCACATGAGATCCCTTCCACGTGGCATAAGCCACATCAAAAACCACATGGAGGATCCACAATCACTACTCTATATCCGATTGCTCGCACGACCTCATGGCTCTACACTTCCGTGCATTCAACACTTCAGGGCTTCGATGCTTCGTGGTTTTTCTCTCCAATATACTTAGTATTCGCTGAACTTGCGAAGTTCCGAAGCCCAAAATTTTATACCCTTCTACCACTTCTAGATTCGATGGCCCAAAACGCTCTCTAAGCCCTTTCCTTGATCTAAAGATCGACTGGAATTCTGGGACTTCAACGCTCTAGGGATTTGGGTTGTAGAAGTTCAACAAGGTTTAAACTCCCGGAGTGAAAACTCCTGAAGTGGTCAATTTCGGGATACCATGATCGACGTTGGAGATTTCACCCGAGACTCCTAATAGATCATATGGCTGATGGGACTTCGTGACTCCAACCTTAGGTAGTTCAAGATTTTCTTGCATTCCAAGATCGTCGAAGTGACGAAGTTCCAAAGTCTTACCTTTCATGCTTGGCCTCAATCGATGGTTGACGATCAATAATCTAGATCTGATGGTTGGGACTTATCCTTACCCCAACCTCTGGTTTCACCTTCATCTAACGATCCTTGTTCACCTGCCCTTCGATCTAATGATCCATATCTCTCTTGATTACAAGATGAATATCACACCCGAATTTGAAAGGGAAGGTCACAATCCTTCGATCCCTTATAAAGGATATCTTACGTTATAGATTCTACTTGAAATCTACAATTCCATTCCTCTTGAGGTTCACAATTTCAATTTTATAAATTGATCTCAACCACAAGACTCTGACCAACAAATCCGACCCATATCGGCTCGATGTTTCAACCAATAGCTCTGATACTAATATGTAACATACCCATCCTCCCACGGGTCAAGCTACGCTACTTAAAAAGTCTCAGACATGTTGCAACACACCCACCCACCAACAGGTGGGGCACGCTGCAGTCTAAAGCCTCAATTCTCTAAACTTATATAGATTCAAAAGACTTCTCATTAATAAAAGAGGCATGAAAACCGCATTCATAAGAAAATATCCCTACTACATCATAAAGAAGTAAACAATGTTCCATGCACAACAAATAACCAACAAACATGCACTTTAAAAATACATAGCTCAGACATAATTAAATACATAGCAGAAATAAACATTACACACAAAACACAGAGATAACTTATCTTTGAAAGTAAATGTTCACCAACTGGCTGCAGACCACGGATGTTCCTCCAAACCGTAGACACTGTTGTTTTTTTCTTACTCTCAACAGTAGGTCACCCTCGATCCAGGGCTATGAATCCAAAAGGATGGGACCTAGGCAAAGTCTAAACACACAACAGTCGGCTAACTAGCTCTCTAGTTTCCCAACCTCATAGCAAGTTTGAAATTCTAGCTCTCTTTCCCCCTCAGCCTGCACAACCCAAAGAAACAAACACCTTTCTATTCCATGCAAACCATGAGGTTGCGCCATTTCTCTCTAGGGATCCAATGATACTAGTCACGAAATATCCCTGCTAAAAACTCCAAGGATTATCAGATGTGGACAGTTCTATCCGAACTGCCATCAATATCATAACTAACATGCTTTTCAACACTCAAGCTATCACAGGCCTTTCAACACTCACAACAATCCAAAGTACACCATCTCTCTTTTACCCATCCTGCACAACCCAAGAGAATGGACCCCGTTCTCTTCCATGCACCCCCTTAGGTTTGTCCATCTCCTTCTAGGGATCCAATGCTGTTGGTCAAGAATCTCCATGCAGAGACTCTCAGGATTCACAACTGTGAACAAACTTAACCTAGAGCCCCCCAAAAAAGCATTCATATCCATGCTCAGACCAATAGCACATGAATTATCCTGAATGAGTGAGGAAAAAGTAACAAGTATAAGAAGGGGAGGAAAGATTAAGAATACCCCAAAAAACCCCAAAGGATGTTTAAATTGCATGAAGACAAGAGCCACATGGCCTCCCTCCCAAGAAGCTCATGTAACCCCTTTTCTCCATAAAACCAGTTATGGGGAAAATAGAAAAATAATAAAAATACTTAGCCCATAAAATCCCCTCTCTTGTGGAATCATAGCCCCCTATCTCTTTTGTCCTTATCCGTCTTACAACCAACAACATATTTTATTAATGTATATGAAGTATTACATTTCCTAGGAACTTTGGCCCCTTTTCAACTTTATTGGCTCACCAACCTAAGTCATAATTACATAATACATTCTTAGCTCACAAGGGTTAAAACCGAGATGTTACACATAGAGTGAGGATCTTGATTGCATCTAGCCTTTCAATATCACCTCTTGATTCTGGCATTTGATATCCTTATTCTCCAAAAGAGGCTATTGGGTAGAGGTATTCTAAGTGTCAAATCAAATGTATGCTTTAATTAATAGTACTTAGGCATTTTTGTAGGTGAGATGAATATTCCTCTATATTCTTCCACTTATTGATCTACATGTCTATGTTTCATAGATGGCCCCCTTTGCAGAGGCCTTAGTAGTCAAGTTGATTTTCTTTTCTCCAATTGATTAGAAAACGAAGAAAAAATATCTCCTAGTCTAAGAGATTATCTTCTTGAGCTTCTTAGTAGTTATAAGATATTCTATTGTAGATGAGGATACTTCTAGTATCTTTTAGAACTTATCTACCAGGGCGACACTAAAATTGTGGGGCCTATATTGCTAAGTAGAATGATTCTTCCACATATATGGTTTTCCTAAAATAATATCACAAACTTTGAATGGAGAAACATCACACAATATCTCATCTTTGAAGGGATTGATGTAATATTGTAGGAAACATTGTTTATTGACTTTGATGTCTCATCCCAAGCTCAACAGACCAATGGTGCATGGTTGGGGGTGAAACATCATTGTTAACATCATATTCCCGATGACCTATTCTCATATCATATTATGTTTTCTATCAGTGTCAACAATGAAATGTATAGGTGTCCCATTCAACCACAATTGTGAGAAAAAGAGTAAATCACTAGATCTCCTTTGGTTCATTTGATTGGACCTTTGTTGTGGTGAGAGTAACATTGAGTTTTGAATCAATTATTTTTTTCCCCTATTTGTGGAATCTTGTGGGGTTGAGGCTGATTTAGAGATAAAAGTTTTGAACTTGGAGAATAATGGCTATCTAGTGTGATATTCAACATTGTCATTCTAACTTTTGTGATGGCCACAACACTTTCCCATGTTCTTCTTTGACTTCTCATTCATATTCTTTTCATGTATATTTAACTAGTTGTCTTGAGACTGGTTATATTTTCTCTATCGTTTATTATTATAGTTGGGTCCACCTTCACCCTTCTTGATTTATGATATATTTTTGTCCCCAAACTCTTTCTCACCCTTATGAAAAAAAATTCATTCTATCTTGATGGCATAATAGTAAGCAAATCCAAGTGAAGCGATGTCCAAACAATCCATTTCTATTTGGGTGTATCTAAGTAGGCTACTATGGTATTTTAGAATCAAATGGATCTCATGGTATTAAACACTTGATTTTGTATGTAGGGTATGAAAGGAATTTGTTTACTCTAACATAGTCTTGTCTTTAGATTGGTGTAATGTCATCCATCTCATGTGTCTACCTTCATAGTTTCCAACTAGTAAACACTCCCCCTTGAGGGCATTTCCAAATTCGACCCATGTGAGTTTTGTCACATACAATTTAGAATATTTAGCATCTTTCACACAAAAGTATCCCACAAATATTTGACATGGGTAAGGGCCTTTAGAGTGAAAAAATAATCTTCTCATTATTGGAAAAGTTATGAATAGAGAAATAACCCTTTATCATATTTTCCATGTCTCCAAACCTTCTACACCTTTATTTCCTTCAAATATAGGGATATAAAAACTAACATATCTCAAATTTAAGTTATACCTTGATTGGTATCAATCCTCTAAAATAAATTCTTGTAAAATGCACCCCCATTTTTTTGGGAATTTGTTAAGGATTTGGGTGAAATGGCACATTATCTCATTCCTATGTTCTTTAGAGCTTCCTGGAGCAACAATTTGATAGGATTTACCACCCCTTCATATTTCCTTGTATCCCTATATTGGAAATTAAAGTATTCATTAATAAAAATTAGTTCACACTACATGGAAAAGACCCTCTCGAGGAGGTTTTTGCGGATGCCCCTATTAAATATCTCAAAAATCCGTTTATAGCGGAGGTGAGTGGGAAGAGGTTTTAGCATATGTTTTTGTATGGTGCATTTATAAATATATAACACATTGGTGCATTTTATACAACTAACACACCAGTTCCTGCAAAACTAATGCACCATAGTAGGGCTATTTCAAACAAAAAAAACACTCCGGTGGGTTACATAAATAATGACGCACCGGGGTGCACAGTTGCTCTTAAAAATTGCGCATTGTGGAAAATTTTAAATTTTTTATATATGATGGTGCGCTACTTAAAAAATTTCACCTGTGCAGATGGTTTCTCCCAAACAATGGCACACCGTGCTAAGGTTTTAGAAAAAATACTCTGGTGCGCTACATAAATAACCACACACCAATGCGGTTAATTATTTAACGCATCGTAAAAGGGTTAAATTAAAAAAAAATACTGGCCATATTTTTAATCATGCAGAAACATTAGCCTAGAGAGAAACAACAACAACAGGAGCAGAGGATTGACCTATACAATTTTGTACGGGATTGGGAGGTGAGGGGGAGGGAGAGGGATTTGTTTCCTGGGTGTTTATGTGAATTTTTCTGTCTTCATTTCAACTATAAATACTTGAGTCTAAAGTATATGAAGTTCAGCTGTAAATACTTGAGTCTAAAGTATCGATAGTCTCTCAAAATTCTAATCTACAATCATCTGAAGCATGTTGTAGACTCAAGTATTTGGTGAACTCCCAACTAATGGATTTTCTAGAAAAATTATAATCTATATTACTTGCTAATTCACAATTGTGTGTGATTATGATGACAATTTGATTTCTTATAACCATGATTTTCATGATGGGAATATTTCTCCATGGGTACCTACTACCGTCTGGATCTCCCTTCCCATATTGCCATCATGATCGTCAATGATTATAACCTTGTGTGATCTTGCATTCAATGATCATAACCAACTTGCATGCTTGTCTGACATTGATCATAACCTACGTGATCTCGCTGTCAATGATCATAACTTGCATGATATCATCATCAATGGTCATAAACTACATGATCTTGCCATCAATGATCGTAACCTGTGTGATATCACCATCAATGATCATAACCCATGCGATCTTGCCGTCAATTATCATAAACTTGATCTCGTCATCAATGATCATAACTGTCTCTCAAAATACTAAACTATAATCATTTCCTGTTTATAATATAGTTGGGAGTTCACCAAACCGTTGAGTCTACAACATGATCAATCTAGAAAAAATCTAATATATATTACTGGAAAATAAAAATTTCGATAACTTTTAAAGCATATCGGTGTGTATATTTAAATGAAACTGCACCGGTGCATCTATAACACTCCAACACACTTGGGCATTGCATTAATAACTACACCGTGACATGATTAAATAAAAAAAATATGCACCATCGTAGGATTATTTTGAAAAATATACTCCGGCACACTATGTGGTATATTGACGCATTGGTCAACACACGAGCTCTAAATGGACACACCGTGATAGGGTTATTTAAAAAAATATATAATGTGGTGTGCTTGTTAAAACTGGACACACCAGTGCCACTAATAATAGAGTGCACCGTGACATGGTTAAATAAAAAAATGTATACACCATTGTAGGATTATTTCAAAAAATATATGTATGTGCACTTTGTAGTATACTGACGCACCAGTGTGCACCGTTGCTCCAAAGGGAGCATTGTGTTAGGTTTATTTTTTAGAAAATAATCGGTTCCATATGCGTCAGATAATTGATTGTGCCATGACAGGGTTAAATAAAAGAATTATGCACCACTATAGGATTTTTTCAAAAAATATATACACAAGTGTGCTCGATAGTAACCGAACGCACCATTGTCCACCTGTTCTCTAAAAGGGTGCACCGTTTTTGGGTTATTTGTAAAAAATATTAGTCGATGCAATACCTAAATATGTTAGCACTAGTTCATTTAGTCATCGAGCGCATCGGAATAGGGTTTAATAAAAAACAATTACCGGTCGTAAAATTCATTTTTACCATTTTCAGTGTTTTAGAGCTCAAAAGCATTGGTGCAACTTTTTCCTCTCTAGAGCACCCCATCGTCGGTGCTTCCCTTTCTTTCCTTCCTTCCTTTTGTTTCTTTGTGCGTGGCTTTCAAATTTTTCCAAACAGTGGGAAAAGTTTATTTTTTTGACTACGTGGCAACCATGTTTCCCCGATGAAAAAATGTTTAGGTAATATTTTTGTTTCTTTATAACTTAAGTTTTCGGCGGATTAAAATTTAAAATTGAGTTAATTTTTCATTGTTTAAAAAAAAATAAAAAATTGTGTGGTGCGTTTAAGACGTTTGGCTCACATCGTGACCATTTCATCCTGTAAATTTACAGGGCACACTGCAACATAATGTTAAATTCCTCGATGATGAATACGTAAACATGAATGCACTGGCACGTCTATTTATCAACATTGGGTAAAATTATATAGCTATTCGTTGGTGCGTCGAAGTAACTCTAACACACCAGTTTGTTGTGGTACATGACCCACCACACGAATGATATATATTATTTTACGCGGTACATTAGAAAGCGTGTGCATCAACACGTTCTTGTTTATTTACACACCGCCAAAAAAATTGGCATTTGGTCGTGGTGCGCCCTGTAAATTTTGTGTGTGTACCGCTAGTGGTGCGAGCCAAAGGATTTGAATGCACCGCCCGAAACAATTAGATAAAAAACTGCAAATTTTTGTACTCATCAATTTTAAAAAATTGGTGGGGAGGTGTGTCTCTATTACTTAAAGGCATCAGTGCATATAATGAACATATACAAACAACCTTAAACTAATTTAAAAAAAATTGTTTTACGATGCATTAGGATTTTAATTTGTTTTTATTTTAAGCATTGCGTAGGATAACCGTAACGCACTGGTGCATGGGTTTACCTAATTGCATCGGTGCGTGGGTTTACCTGACCACACCGGTGCGGTATGGTTATACAAAGCACCGCATAACATAATATAACAAATTTTATATGGTGTGTTAGTTTACACTAGAACACCATGGGTGGTGCTCACAAGTTATGTATGCACTGCAGGTGGTGCTTGACTATTTTTTAGGCGCACCGGTTATGAAATTTACTTAGTTTTTGAAGGAAGTAATTTTTCGTATTTATAAATAAATTTCTCATTTAGTATATTTTTTTTATGTTTTATGTATGAGTGAGGTTGATGTATTTCATATGTTAATCATGTAGAGACATGACTAGAGATATCAACAACAACAATAGGAGAAGAGGGTGGACCTATACGATGTTGTATGGGAATGGGAGGCGAGGGATAGGGAGAGGGATTTGTACCCTGGCCCTATTACTACAATGACTCATGTTCTCTTGAGGAATGTAGGCCTCCCTAAGTACTATGAGGAGGATACATCCCTGAAGGGGAACTCCAGGTTGTTGGTGCATCTGATCCGTCGATGGGATGTCCATCAACTAGATTTTTGTATGGGTCTTGATAAGTGGTACCATCCCATTGAGGATATTTACTTTATCAATGGGATATCTAGGAGAGGGGAATATTTTCCCTAGTTCCCAGATGTCCGAATAGGTGTTGCAACAAATATTTAGCTCATGTACTCTCAACGATATACAGGGTTTGATGTACTTTCCCTAGTGGATTTCCAGGTGTCTAGTGGATAGATACAAATCACTTCTTTCAGTGCAGAGGAGTTTAGGTGCCTCTCGTTGTTAGTGATGACCATAGTACACTTTACCGGTGATGGGAAGCAAATTAGTTTCCCTCTTTTGTATTATGTTGATTTGTTGGTACAAAGGCCATGATGTATCTGATGGCATGCCATTCTTTTACGCTAGTTTTGTATAGCGTTAGATAGATGTCATGCTATGATACGTGGGAGGTCGAACTTCCCTTTGTCTTTAGAGTTGTTTTTCTTATTTTTTGAGAGGTTTTCGGAGATGAGGCCTACTTTTTTTTGTCATCCTTCTAGGCCAAGGACTCATGTGTGGATGCACATGTGGGGGAAGATGATTCCCAAGAGGGGCCAACCATAGTTTCCAACCATGACTTCCCCAGATGCATTGGGGATACTAGACAGTGAGGCAGATCACATGTTCTTCATGGTGTCATGTCCTTACGAGGGTTTGGATTGGTGAGGATGTCCGAACATCCTCTTCTCATCAGATGAGCCACCAGATGAGCCACTTAATTTGAATACAATTAATTCTAACACGCTCTTTAACTTGTTTTATTAAATTGTTTAATGAAACTCTGTAATTATTGTTGTGTACTATATAATTTTCATATATTGGAAATTTCATTGGGGACGTGCCTCCTCCCCCAATAGATGATGATGAGGAGATGATTCATGAGGCCATGATGGTCTAGGGTCCTCAGGTGCAGATACCCAATGACATGCACCATATGATAGATACTAGATTCAGGTTGGAGTTGGGCAACCAACTCTGTGCAATTTTGACTGAGGTGGGAGTCTAGCATGTGTTGATGTGAGACATTAAGGCAGATCCTATGCTCTTGGAGCTTTGGAGGGAGATTTCACATGATTTTATGCCTCTTCTGAGTCATATTGTCAGAGATACCAGGTTGTTAGAAACGAGGAGGGATCCCGATGATAGGCATAACTCCTCTTCCATTATGTCTTGTTCGTCTAGTACCCCATCGATTGATGAGGGTAGTCATGATCATTCTCCACATCCTTCTTCTCCTCCTTCACCTCACCCAAATCATGATCAGGAAACACATATTCCTCCTCCTCCTCTTTCACCTCACCTAGATGAGTAGGTAGGACATATTCCTCCATCGCTTATTTCTGGTTAGAGAGTTGACCAACCACTTCCTCTTGACCATCCATCATCTTCTACTACAAACCATGCCTCCACTACTGTTGTAGATATGCATATTATCCCATCGGCTGAACCATATATGTTAAAGTAGTTACTTGACTTGTTCATGATATATATATATATATATATATACGATGCATTTTTTATGTTCATGTTGATGTACTTAATTTATATGTTGGCATTGATGTGTATATTGATGTTAGAAAATGCTTGTGTTTTGTTAGATGTGATCAAAATGATGATGCCCTGTTAGATTATTAGATTTATGTGCTAGCTAATTAATGATAATTTTATGTGCTAGAGGTATATATAATTAATTAGATGATGTTAGCGAATTTAAATGTGCATTTTAGATGATGTTTGTAACACCCCAGGTTTTGAGCCCCATATTAAATAATGTATTTTATTAATTTTCAAGAGGCCAAAGGGCCCAAACAATTATTAAAAAGCCACTGTGCCCAAGAAATGTAATGTTTTGATCATTATTAATAATAAATACATCGTTGGTTGCTAGACGGAAAAGGACTAGAGTTATAGGGGGGTATGATTCCACAAGAGAGGGGGCTTGAGGGGATAATTGTTTATTTCCTATTTTAATTACCCTTTTGTCTAAGGGAGTGGATCAATTATGTGATCTTCTTGGGGAGGCCAGGAGGTTCTTGATTCCCCATGAAATTAATTAAACTTGTCCCTGGTATGATTGCGGGGTTGGCGCGTTCCCTCCTTCACTTATTTCCTTCATTCCATTGTTTCCCTCACACATTCATTCACCAATTGTTCAATTTTTCGCACCTTGGGTGGAGATATCACTCCATTCATTTCCATCACCCATTCATCTCCCTCATCCGTGTCTTATCTCGGGGAAAGGAAAATGAACTGCTAAAGAGAATCCATGGTATCATTGGTTATAGAGGTCACTGGTGTAATCCATCCATGACTTAAGGCATGCACGTCTGATATGTGTTGGCCTGTGTCCAACTTTGTTCATAGCTACGAGTCCTGAGAGTTCCAACATGGATATTCTGGACCAGTTGCACTGGAGACCTAGAAGGAGAAGGACTGCCTGAGGGATTGCGTGGCAGAGAAGGGTGGAGGTCCATTCTCTTGGGTGGTGCAATCTGGGTAGAAGAGAGATGGGTACTGGGATTGTTGTGAGTACTAGGAAAGCTTGTGAGAACTTGAGTGTTGAATGGTTCGAGAAGCCAAGTAACACAATGGAAACGTCCTTGTGGATTCATAGCCCTGGCTCAGGGGTGACATTGTTGTTGAGACTTGGAGCGGTAATGTCTACGGTTGGGTGGAACGTCCTTGGTCTGCAACCAGTTGGTGTCTTCTTTTATAAATATAAGTTCTCTCTATTATGGTATTATTTATCTGTATATGAATGTATTTCGTTGTGTATTTATTTATCGTTTAATTGAATATTTAGAATATGCATGCTTGCTAGTTATTGTTGTGCATGTCATTAGATATTTTACTTTATGCGTCCTTATTAATTTAAAAAGGTATTGATAAGAGAAAGAATTCCAAGGGTGGGCTTGAAGGTAGCATACCCCGACCTCTGGCTGGAGGGGTGTGTTACAGATTGGTATTGGAGCTTCTAGTTGAAACACCAGATCAATATGGGTTGGGTCTGTTGGTTAGAGTCTCGTGGTTGAGATCGGATTCTGACCATGAAGCTGAAAATCTTGGGAGGAATGGCATTGCAGAATCTACGTAGGAGATAGAACATAATAGATTCTTTGTAAGGGTTTGAAGGATCATGACCGTCCCTTTCGAATTTGGGAGCAATCACCACTGTGAGATCAAGAGAGATCTAAGATATTTGGATCGGAGGGCAGGTGAACAAGGGTCATCTGATGAAGGAGAAGAAAAGTGATGGGTGTTCTATATGCACTAGAAACAATCTAAAAACCCTCAATTAAATTGTCAACCCGGGGTAAGTAAACTTAGAGTTGTAGAAAAATATATACCAAGGTAGAAGGGTTGGTAGTAGTATAGTCTAACTGAGTAAGTGGCTATCTAAGGGATAATCTACTCAAGCAAAGACTATTAATGATCAAACTCTACTAAGAAACTCAAACTATGTACCCTAAGTAACCTTTGAACAAAGGATTGATGGATAGTTCTAAGAAAGCAAATGGAAACCCTACTTAAAGCAAACTAGTTCATTCATAACAATAAGCAAAAGAAAACTATTCATCTAATAAGCAAATAGAAACAACAAACTACTTGTAATTAACCTACTTAAATTCAATAAGCAATTATCCTATGAAAGCAAGTAAATAAACAAGCAACTACACTATTAAAGCAAGAATAAACAAGTAAGCAACTAACCTATTAAAGCAAGTAAAAAACTAAATAACCTAGGATAACTTCCACAACAAGTAAACTAATTAAGATTACTCAATAAGCAACTAACTAAGCTCAAAGGCAAGTGAAATCTATTCTTAAACTAATCTTCACAACTATTTCTAATTCATAAAAGGAAATCTACCGAATTGAAAGCATTATGATGATAAAAACAATTAACAACTAATCTCTTATGATAAGGAAACTACTCTTCAACCTACCAAAGAAAAAGACTATCTATCCTACAACAACAAGAAAACTATCTTCTAGTCGATGAAAACTCAAATATAGTGTTGATGGTTGTGTGAATGTCTCTGATGTCTTATAATATCACGATGGCACTTAACAATCAAAGATAATTCAAGAGGAATAAACTTGATATTGAATTCAATAGCAAAGTGACAAGTGTGAATTAGGCAATCCAATGAGAACTTATCCATTACGGAAACAACATCAATTATCCTGCATATCCATGTGATTATTACTCATGCATTAATCAACAACAGTTATAAAGAGATTATGAAATTCAATTGAACTCTATACAACGTAAGAAAAATCATATCTAAATTCAATCATTAACTACAAATTGAAATTGCAACCTAAATCTAAGAAAAAAATTGCATGGAGTAAACTAAATTAATTCTATTTAACAATTCAATTTGCAAAAAGAGAAAATATTCATAAACAAAAATTAAACATTATTCTAGTGTATGACAAGTAATCAAATGAGCGAATTAATTAACAACTAGATAAGCAAAAACTAAATAGTAATTGAATAAGAAATATGCAAATAAAAACTAAAGCTAACACTATCCATCCACCGAAGCCTTGTTAAAGAAAGCATGAATTAAAATTCTGTTCTTAAAACTTTGTTTTAAACTCTATTTTAAACTTGATTTTAAACTCTGTTTCAACATAAAGAAAGCCTAGTCTATCATCTAATCACACACGGGGTTAGTGTCTAAGCTTGCAATCTTGCTTCTACTAACTAAAAATTCATTACATATCAACAAGATCCTTCATAATAACCTGCAAAAGGAAACTAAAACAATTAAGCTATAACAACAATTTATACAGTGAGAAAACAAAATAACAATTCATGTATAGGAAAAGAAATAAAAAGACATATATGCTACTTAATTCATAAGAAAACGCATAGGATAATTACCTAGACTTCCGGTGGGGTCCCCAGTAAGTCGTGGTCACTCTTCAAATGCACACCACGAACTTCAACAAAGCAATTTCACCATTAAAACTAAAAACGCGGGTTTTACACAATTCTGACAAAATAACAATAAAAAGTGTCTTTCTCTCTAACTCTCTATTCCTGAACTTCTTAACTATTGTTTGACCACTGAGGTGGTATTTATAATCTTTACAAAATGAGAGGTCGACCAATGGAGGGTTGATCCTCTTCTAAAAATAGTAAATTGCATTTAAGATGCCCTAACTGCTGAAATGAGGCGAGCCAATAATCACCCAAAATAACAACCCAAATCAAGTTGTCAAGAGTTCAGTAGCTGGAGGCCACGAACACGAGAAAAACCCATGTCTCTGATTCTCCCATCACTGTCCGCCAATACCATAACCGCCAAATCTCCCATCGTTTTTGTGCAGGATGGAGTGCTGGACGAAGTACTAGACTGAGTGCTAGATGGAGTACCAGACTGAGTGTCGAAAGCAAAAAAAAGTTGCGATTTTTCCCAGAGACACCAAAAAATGCGAATTAGATTCCTGCAAACATAAAAACATACTGAATTACACTCAATATCATCATAAAACACGAATTATGCATACCTGGTATGGATCATAGCGTTTTGGCAAAAAATCTCTTCAAAAAATTTGTCAAAACATGAAAACGCATATATACATTCGAAAAAAGTATTGAATTAATGTCATAAAATCGATCATATCACGGGCCCAACATTACGCCCACACTTATGATTTTGCAGGTCCCACTGCCAACAAAAAAAAAAATCCCCTTCATGACTAAGCTTGCTGAGGAGGATCAGCTTTAGAAGCTTCTCCTTCTTACTGTGAAGACTTTGCCTTATGCTTCTTGTGTTGCTTCAGTTGTTCTCTAAGGCTGCGGTTGGATTTGGTCATCTCATCAACCAACCGTTGAAGGGAGTTTACCTTTGCTTGGAGGACTGCATTATCATGGTGGAGATGTGTGTCTATTGTCTTCCTTTCTTCCAACTGTTGCATAAGATGAAAATTCTCTTTTTGTAGCTTCTCAGTGGCTCGGGAAGAATCACTGATCTCAGAGGAAGGCTTAGACCCTTTGAAAGATGTGTACAATCTATCATTCTTAGGATTTGGGGTAGGAATTGGTGAATTAAGATTCATAGGGGCTTGATAAGGAGAGGTAGGTTCTAATTTTGTCTTTATTTGGGGTTCTAATTCATTCGTAGAAACTTCCCTAAGTCTCTTGTGAGGGCTCTCAAGATCGGAGGACACTTGGATAGGGTCCTAAGTAGGCATGGGTTTTGCATAAGGTTTTTCTCTTGTGCTCCGGGTACTCTTTCGAAAGGGTCCTTTATCAAATCGATTGTCTCCTCTCCTATTTGTGGGAACTATAGGAAAGTCTTGTTGAATAACGTCTTGTAGATTTTTAGGTGTGGGATCAAGAGATATTGAAGGCATCTGAAGATTAGCAATAGGCTTCCTTTGATCTTTACTCTTGGTCTTTTTACCCGATGAGGATGCAAAGGTGTCAACAAGATTTTTGAATTGTTCCGGTAAATAAGTTGTTTGTGTAGGGGGGTTTGGAGTCCTTGGAGAGCGGGGCTTGGATGGATAAATGGTCCTTAAACCAAGAGTCTTTTTTCCATTCTTAATTGTCAAGTGGGGGTTTGCAAATTGATAGATGAATGTATCCCAAGTTTTCCCCTATTTCTCTAATTCGGCTAGGACAAGGAGTTTGATTAGGCCATGGTGAAATAGGATATTTTGGGGGTTAGTTACATTCTTACTCACTTGAGAGGACATATTCTCCAAGCTCTTTAGAAAGTATAAGGGAAAATTCAAAGGTTTGTTGAACTGAAAATGAGCTAGAAATCTGAAATGACAGGATTTGAAAGTGGAATATCTACCTTCACATGTGATCAAACTGGTGATGACTATGAGAGGGTTGATCAATTCATATTTTATCCATTCCCTGGAATATCCTTTTTCTCCTAAGATGTTCTAGAATTTGGGATTAAAAACCCTGTTATAACTTAAGCGCAATAGCTAGTGGTTTTTGAACCATCTATCTCCCATTCTTGGAAGCTTCATGGATGTAGAAATGGATTCTTATGAGGCCCCAAAGGTGAGAGACCCCATGTGAACTATCTTCCCATAGAAACTGAGGGAAAATTGCATGGAGATGCCATCATCGTGGCCCTGCAAGTGGGATAAAAATGGCCCCCAGTCTGCACGAAAAAACACCTCTATGCACCGTGAAAACTCAGTAATGGTGAAAATATCTGCATAGGAAGAGGGTTCATACCTCTTGGGCATTGTGATGAGGTGAAGAAATATACAAATGTGAAATTCACCAAGAGAGGGTGCGATCGGGCCAAGGAATGGCACGAATTAAGCAAGGATCGAGCACGATTTGAACAGGGGAAGGAATGACAGAGGTTGAGCACGTTCTCTAAGATAGGGGCAAGGCAAATGGCAAGGGTGAATTGGGATAATAGGTAACCTTAGATTGTATTTGAATTCACCTAGGGTGGAGTTGGTTGCACACATGCATGTACGAGTTTTCATGTGTGGGAAATTTAGAATTCAAAGGCACATTTTTGGGGGGAAATAATGCGCAGTTAGATCAACGTCCAAGTCTTTTGACTTGGACATTTGATCATGAAAATATCTAAAGCATCCTCAATCAATTTCCTTCAATCAATTCAATTAAATGTCATTGAATTCTGGTTATCTGAAATTGTGGACAGTTACTGGTGTGTAACTTCATATGGCACTTCATTCGACACCTCATACGACACTTCATACAACACCTCATATGGAAAATCCCCTAAAACGACGCCAAAAATGATGGGTTTTCTATATACACTAAAAACACACTAAAAACCCTCAATTAAATTGTCAACCCGGGGTAAGTAAACTAAATTTGTAGAAAAATATATGCCAAGGTAGAAGGGTTGGTAGTAGTATAGTCTAACTAAGGAAGTGTCTATCTAAGGGCTAATCTACTCAAACAAAGACTATTAATGATCAAACTCTACTAAACAACTCAAACTATGTACCCTAAGTAACCTTTGAACGAAGGATTGATGGATAGTTCTAAGAAAGAAAATGGAAACCCTACTTAAAGCAAACTAGTTCATTCATAACAATAAGAAAAAGCAAACTATTCATCTAATAATCAAATAGAAACAACAAACTACTTGTAATTAACCTACTTAAATTCAATAATAAATTATCCGATGAAAGCAAGTAAATAAACAAGCAACTACACTATCAAAGAAAGAATAGACAAGTAAGCAACTAACCTATTAAAGCAAGTAAACAACTAACTAACCTAGGATAAGTTCTATAACAAGTAAAATAATTAAGATTACTCAATAAGAAACTAACTAAGCTCAAAGGCAAGTGAACTCTATTCTTAAACTAATCTTCACAACTATTTCTAATTCATAAAAGGAAATCTACCGAATTGAAAGCATTATGATGACAAAAGAAATTAACAAATAATCTCTTATGATAAGCAAACTACGCTTCAACCTACCAAAGAAAAAGACTATATATCCTACAACAACAAGAAAACTATCTTCTAGTCTATGAAAACTCAAATATAGTGTTGATGGTTGTGTGAATGTCTCTGGTGTCTTATAATATCATGATGGCACTTAACAATGAAAGATAATTCAAGAGAGATAAACTCGATATTGACTTCAATAGCAAAGTGAAAAATGTGAATTAGGCAATCTAATGAGAACTTAGCCATTACGGAAACAACATCAATTATCCTGCATATCCATGTGATTATTACTCATGCATTAATCATCAACAATTATAAAGAGATTATGAAATTCAATTGCACTCTATACTACGTAAGAAAACTCATAACTAAATTCAATCATTAACTACAAAATGAAATTGCAACCTAAATCTAAGAAAGAAATTGCATGGAGTAAACTACACTAATTCTATTTGCAAAAAGATAAAATATTCATAAACAAAAATTAAACATTATTCTAGCATATGACAAGTAAACAAATGAGCGAATTAATTAAGAACTAGATAAGGAAAAACTATATAGTAATTGAATAAGCAATCTGCAAATAAAAACTAAAGCTAACACTATCCATCCACCGAAGCCTTGTTAAAGAAAGCATGAATTAAAATTTTGTTCTTAAAACTCTGTTTTAAACTCTATTTTAAACTTGATTTTAAACTCTGTTTCAACATAACGAAAGCCTAGTCTATCATCTAATCACACATGGGGTTAGTGTATAAGCTTGCAATCTTGTTTCTACTAACTAAAAATTCATTACATATCAACAAGATATTTAATAATAACCTGCAAAAGGAAACTAAAACAATTAAGCTATAACAACAATTTATACAGTGAGAAAACAAAATAACAATTCATGTACAGGAAAAGAAATAAAAAGACATCTATGATGCTTAATTCATAAACAAACTCATAGGATAGTTACCTAGACTGCTGGTGCCCCCCCAAGCAAGTCGTGGTCACTCTTCAAATGCACACCATGAACTTCAACAAAGCGATTTCACCATTAAAACTAAAAACGCAGGTTTTACACAATTCTTGCAAAATAACAATAAAAATTGTCTTTCTCTCTAACTCTCTATTCCTGAACTTCTTAACTATTGTTTTACCACTGAGGTAGTATTTATAAGCTTTACAAACTGAGAGGTCGACCAATGGAGGGTCGATCCTTTTCTAAAAATAGTAAATTTCATTTAAGATGCCCTAACTGCCGAAATGAGGCGAGCCAATAATCACCCAACATAACAACCCAAATCACGTTGTCAAGTGTTCAGTAGCTAGAGGCCATGCGAATGAGAAAAACCCATGTATCTGATTCACCCATTAGTGGCCGCCAATACCATAACTGCCAAATCGCCCATCGTTTTTATGCAGGACAGAGTGACAGACAGAGTATCGGATTGAGTGTCAGATGGAGTACCGAACTGAGTGCCAGATGGAGTACTGGAATAAGTGCCGGAAGCAAAAACAAGCTATGATTTTTCCTTGTGACACCAAAAAATGCGAACTAGATTCCTGGAAACATAAAAACATACTGAATTACACTCAAGATCATCATAAAACACAAATTATGCATACCTGGTATGGATCATAGCATTTTTTCACAAAATCTCTTCAAAAACTTCGTCAAAACATGAAAAAACATATATACATTTGGCAAAAGTATCTAATTAATGTCATAAAATTGATCATATCACGGGCCCAACACAAAGGTTAAGTCACACCCGTCAGATCTCATTGGAGAGAAATCGACGGTGGGGAGGCAGTGTGAGGATCGGGAAGAAAATTAAATTTTCTGCAAGTTGTGAGCCCTCAATCGCTCAGGATTGTTGATCTTTCTAGATCAACAGATCAACGATGGATATCGATCCCACTACGGACAATCATATTTTGTTTGTAGATAACAACAAGGAAATTAAAGAGTGAGCGAGTTGAGTCTCCGCAATCACTCATGGTCGTTGATATTCAAGCTGGGGACATGTGTCAAGCGATCTCATACTCCAGGATGAAAAATATGTGACAGTTTGTGTTGGTTCAAGAAATACCGAAGGCCCGAAGGCTAGAGTATATATCGACCATTGATCCCAAAATACACGTAGCAATAGATCTCGCAGCAGTTCGAAGGATCCACACTTCGGGAGAAAGTGAAGGCGGATATTTTGAAACTCCTGAAGCTCGAAGAGCCAAAGAAATTCACAACCACTGATCTGTGAGAGACACATGTCGACAGATCATTGACTTTGGGTGAAAGAACTCTGGGAGAAAGTGAAGTCAGAGAGTTTGAAACTCCCTAAGCCTGAAGAGTCAAAGCGATTCATAGCCATCGATCTATGGGAGGACATGCGTCAATAGATCGTGAAATCCAGGTGGAAGCATTCCAGGAGAAAGAAAGTGGGGGAAGTTGAGACTTCCTAAGGCCGAAGTCCCTAAGTGGACTAGAGCCATTGATTTGAGGTGGATGCGTGGGGCCTGATCTAGAACTTCGGGTACATAGTACTCTGTGGGAAAGTAGAGGTCGAAAGTGTCGAACTCCCGAAGCATGGAGTCCCGAAGTGGATATCGATTGTTGATCATGAATGAGGATGAGGACCATTGATCTGGTCCTGGCTGAAGGCTCTGAAGTTGCGAAGATCCCAGAGGGTAAGCCCTGGGTCACAACCCAAAGTCATAGGCAAGGAAGGAGCTAGCACCTATCAGTGTGATATTGGAATAGGGTGCTAAGGAAGCAGGACCCATGGATAACCATCGATCTATGAACGAAAAAACAATGGTGGGGGACCATTGCGGGGAGAGGAGGAAAAATCAGCATATGTGCTAGTTTGCAGCCCATTATTTTCTAGCATCATTGATCTTGTCGGGACAAGGGATCAACGACTGTGATTTAAAGGAGATGTGGGTGAGAAATTTTCAGATTGTGGGGATAGAGCTCTTATATAAAGAGAGAGCATGTTGTTAGCCCTCAATTACTGTTGATTGTCGATCTCAACCCTTGATCTATTTTCAACCACACGATATTTGATATAGTAATTTCTAACACAGAAAGCGCCATGAAGGATTTGGCCGCAGTTTCGAGTCATGGTAACCTCAAGAAGTGGTTTGAAGGGAGTGCCTGTGCATAATTAAATTATGTATCGACTAAGGGATAACATGGAAGTGTTATACGGTGCATATTGATACATATATTTTCTTCATGAATTGAGAAGAAAAAGGACCTGTAGCATCGTTGACAATTTTTTTTTATCATATGCATAATTCTAACAAAATGTTCACTTGCACATTTTGCATAATTAAGAGATTAAACATATCATCTCATAATGAAGATTCAAGAGATGGGAGAAGGTGATGAATACTCCATCCATGAGAGAGATGAATTCCAAGAAATACCAGGGTTTCCACCAAAGAGGGAGATAGATTTCTCTATCGGTTTAGTGCCTAGAGCCGACCCAGTGTCAAAAACACCTTACAAAATGAACACACCAGAGTTAAAATAATTACAAATGCAGTTGGAGGAATTGTTGAAGAAAGGGTACATACCTCCAAGTGTTTCACCTTGGGGAGCACCAATACTTATTGTCAAAAATTAGGATGGAACCTTGAGGTTGTGTATTGAATTTTGACAACTGAACAAGTATACTATAATGAACAAGTATCCTCTACCTAGAATTGATGACCTATTTGATCAACTAAGAGGAGAAAATATATTTTCGAAGATTGACATGAGGTCAGGATACCATCAGGTAAGGATCAAGGAAGAAGACATTCATAAGACAACCTTTAGGACCAGGTATGGGCATTATGAATTT